>PVIC010018092.1:0-32000 GCA_004025085.1 Thryonomys swinderianus
CGAACTCAGCAATCCTCCTGTCCCTGCCTCCCGAGTGCTGGGATTACAGGCGTGAGCCACCACTTCTGGCACTGTGGTATGCGGTGTTGATTGTTGGTGGGCGTGTCTCCACGCCCAGCATTATATGTGGTTACCGGGGATCGAACTCAGGACCTTGTGCTTGCGAGGCAGGCGCCGGAACCACTGAGCTAACCCTCCGGCCCCTAAGTTTCCTTTTGTGTCAGTCATCTCTTTCTATAATAATGTTTTGTAACAAAGTCTTCAATAATAAAGCAATAATATTATTAAATAATAATTTATTAACTCATGAAACCATCACTTGGTGGAGTATTTTTAACTTCCTTTCGTCTATTTCCCTCTCCTCTCCTTCTTTCTCTCCTTTTTGGTACTGGGGATGGAATCCAGAGCCTTTCTACTGAGCTGCATGCACAGCTTTCTTTTTTAATTTTGAGACAAGTCACTAAGTTGCCCAAGCTGCACTTGAATTTGTGATCCTGCTTCAGTCTCTCAGAGTACTGGGATTATAGGAATGTGGCACTATGTTCAGCTAGTGAGGCATATTTTCTGGTCTCAGTTGGGGTCACTCCTGTATCTATAGTTGACTGTATGTTGGCTAAGTAGCTTTCACCTTTTGGATAGGCTCTGGAAATTGGGTACTAGTCAGTTTATTTAGAATAGGCCCAGTTGGAAGAATTTAGCTCTATAGGCAAGGGAAGACTTACCATCTATCAACTGGGGTTTGATAACTGAATCTATATAATAAACCAACAACAAGCAGATTAATAAGAGAAAAGGCGAACCCATTTATTATATGCACAGGAATATAGGAAATAAAGAAAATATCTAATAAACTAGAGAGATTCAGGAGCTAATATCCTCTCTTCATAGTAAAGAAGTGTGGAAGAATGTAGGCAACTTTAGGGAGAGTAAATGATTTGGGGGAAAATGGATAATTCCAAGGTTTATCTGGGTATGGCGTTCTTGTGTACTCCTTTCTCTTATAATACAAGTTAATCTTCCCTGGTTGATGAAATTTCTAGAGGAAGAACTGATTAAAACTGAATTTTTGGAGAATCTGCATTTGAGCTCATAAAGGAGTTCAGAGAAAGCCTTTTCCTACATTTGCTAGTAGTGAAAGTACAAACATACTAAAGTGTCATTTCCTGAATTACTTCAGCTACTTAGCTTTGGTCCAAATATATCAATTTCCAGCAGGCTGTATTCTCATGCCAGATACCTAGAGCAACTTTTTACTTTTTTAAAAATTGATTTTATTGGTACACTCTATACATATATTATGATCACAGTTAACACTAAGGGTCTGTACAACTACATGACACATCTTGATTCTCTTTTTCTTTGCATTCTCCTGCCTTCCCTACAATCCACACCCCAATACACATAAGCTTTGTCTCCTTTTTTTTTTACTGTCCAATTTTTTCTTTCCCTTCTTTACTTTAACCGACCCACCCTTTCCCTTTTGGATGTTTTCTTCCTGTTTTATAATACTTGTCATTCATTTACACCTTCAGTTTCTCATACTAGGGAAATTATATGGCATTTACACATATAAATGTGACCTATTTAATTCACTTATGAGTATGTCCTCAAAGTGCATCCATTTGAGTATAAATGACACAAATTTATCATCCTTTTTGGCAGAGTAATATTCCATTCTATTTTTTAAAAACCCACATCTTCTTTATCCAGTTTCCGGTTGACGGGGATTTGGGCTGTTTCCAAGATTTAGCCATTACAAACTGAGGTGTTATAAACATGGGTGCACATATGTTGCTGTGATACGAATCTTTTAATTCTTTCTTGTATGTACCTAGCAATGGAATAGCAGGGTCAAATGGGACCTCTATTCCTAGATTTTTTTTTTTTTTGAGACAGGATCTCGCTTTGTAGTTCAGGCTGGCTCTGAGCTCACTATGTAGCCCAGGCAAGCCTCAAATTCAGCAATCCTCCCGTCTCTGCCTCCTGAGTGCTGGGATTACAGGCGTGAGCCACCACACCCGGCTATTCCTAGATTTTTAGGGAATCTCCACACTCATCTGCACAGTAATTGTTCCACTCTACATTCCCACCAAGAGTAGAGAAGGGTTCCTTTCTCCCTGCAGCCTCAGCAGAATTTGTTGTTGGTTAATTTCATGATAGCAACTATTCTTTGTCGTGTGATATGGAACCTCAGTGTTATTTTCATCTGCATCTCTTGAACGACAAGTCATGTTGAGCATTTCTTCATATGTTTTTTCACTGCCTTCTTCATTTGAAAAAAAATATCTGTTTATTTCAGATGCTCACTTTTGAATTAGGTCTTTAAATTTGGGGGATGATTTTTAAAATTTATTTGTATTCTCTAGATAGTAATCCTCTGTCTGAGAAACAGGTGTCAAAATTTTTTTCACTGGGCTGGAGGGTTAGCTCAGTGGTTCCGGCACCTGCCTCGCAAGTGCAAGGACCTGAGTTCAATCCCCGGTAACCATATATAATGCTGGGCGTGGAGACATGCCCACCAACAATCAACACCGCATACCACAATGCCAGACGTGGTGGCTCACGCCTGTAATCCCAGCCCTCGGGAGGCAGAGACAGGAGGATTGCTGAGTCCACGGAGGCTTGCCTGGGCACCATAGTGAGCTCAGGGCCAGCCTGAACTACAAAGGGAGACCCTGTCTCAAAAAAGCAAAAAAAAAAAAATAATAATAATAATAATTTTTTCACTTATTGTAGATTGTCTTTGCACTCTCTTGGTAGATTGTCTTATTGTGCAGAAGATTTTTAATAAGATCCCAGCTGTTGTTTCCTTCTGCTAGTTGACATGCTGCTGAGATTTTGTTCATAACGTCTTTCCCTATGCCAATGTCTCCAAGAGTTCTACCTAACCTATTTTCTAGCAAGTTTAGTGTTTCTGTTTTAATATTTGGGTGTCTGATCCACTTAGATTTTATTTTAGTGCATGGTGACAGAGAGATATATAGCTTTAGTTTTTGGTAGTTTGAAACCCAGTTTTTCCAGTGCTATTTGTTAAAGAGGCTATCTTTCCTCCACTGAGGGCGTTTGACTCCTTTGTCAAACATGAGGTGGTGTAGTGTATCTTAGATTGTTTCTGCATCCTTCTAGTCTGTTCCATTGATAGTTGGGCCAGTTTCTTTGCCAGGACCATGCTGTTTTTATCCTAGTGGCTTTGACATATAGTTTCAAGTTGGGGGTTATGATACCCCCTGTCATGACCTTGTTGCCTATAATTTCTTTTACATAAGAGCATGAGTTTTAACAGAATTACCAAAGTGTTTCCTATGCCCTTGGCTATTTCACATTTGCTAAAATTCTCATGGGTAGATTAAGTCACTTGTAAATCCAAAATCAAGGACTAGGAAAGAATGCCCTACAGAAGTAGGAGTTATTTTAAAAATACAAGGTAAAGGGAATTGATACACATAGAAATTGAGAACTTGCCTATCATACTGTACTTTGTTTTAATGGCAGATGTCTAATTTTATGCCTAAATGACAGTTTGAGAAACCTTCCTCTTCCTACCTTCCCCCTTCCTCTTTGAGCCATTCTGACTCCTTCCCCAAAGATCCAGTAAAACACAGAAATTTAGAGATAGTGTGGGCAAAATGTGCACATACTTCTATTAATTCAGGGTAGCCTTTAACTCACGTGAATACTTTGCATTTCTGAGGTCTTCCAGGTAAAAAAAAAACTACCCTTTCTTTTTTATCTTTTTTTTTTTCAGCACCTGGGGTCAAACTTGGATACTTGTACTTCTAAAGTAGGCACACTACCATTGGAGCTAAATCCCTGGGCCAAACTAGCCCTTTCTTAAGGCCTACGTTCCTAACCCTGTGTACTTCTCAGCATCACTGGAAGAGGTTTTTGAAAATTCAGGTTCTCTGGCTACACAACTGGAAATGCTGGTTCAGTTGGGCTATTTGTGGAGTCTAGGATACGCACACACATTACACACACACACATACATATGTATATGTATATATGTATGTATGTATATATTTCTTTGTGACATGGTCTTGCTTTGTAGTTCAGGTTGGCCCTGAGCTCACTGTGTAGGCCAGGCAAGCCTGTAACTTTGCAATCTTCCTGTTTCTGCCTCCCGAGTGCTGAGATACAGGTATGAGCCACTACACCCAGCATTGTGGTGCTGATTGCTGGTGGGCATGAGTTACCATGATTGGTATTGTTCTATGTGGTTACCAGAGATTGAACCAGTGACCTTGCACTTGCCAGGGAGGGACCTGAAGGACTGAGCTAAATCTCTGGCCCTAGGAATATATTTTTTACAAAGGTTCCCCCAAGCAAATCTGTTCTTTACCCAAGTTAAAAATTAGTTCTTAAAGACATTTCTTCACTCACCTCATGTTTATGATTTAGTTTTCTCTTATAACATGTTCATTCATTCATGTACAAATATTTGTGAGGGAATATACTAAGGAATTTCAATAAGGGCCTAGAAAAACAGGTAGCAAAAAAAAAAGGTAAGTTTTCATAACCTTTACTTTTAAACATTTAAGCAGCACTATGACTCCTATAAGACAAGAGTTTAAATTTCTAGGACTTCATTTAGTTTGTGACTCTTAGGTCCTCTCTTCAAATAAATAACCCTTTTTACTTGGCTAAAAGTATTCCTACTGGGTGAAAGATATCACCGAATTATAGATTTCATCATAAATACTCACTAATAATCTAAGACCTCCAGAAATTGAAATAACACATCTGCAAGAAAGGTAATTCATGGTTGGGACAACCTGACTTATGGAAAAGGTTCAGGATGATGAATCACTTTTCTCTTGACAAAGAACTATAAAGCATTTCTATGTGTTTTACTCCCCTTATTTTAACATGTCAATTTGGTTGTATTTGTCACTGGAATGTGCTTTTAGTAGTAATATAAATAATTTATTGCCAGATACTGGTATAATCTCATTTTTTTTTTGAGACAGGATCTTGCTTTGTAGTTCAGGCTGGCCCTGAACTCACTGTGTAATGTAGGTAAGCCTCGAATTCAGCAATCTTCCTGCCTCTGCCTCCTGAGTGCTGGAATTACAGCCATGAGCCACAACTCCCAGCTTATTTTTTATTTAATAAGTTTATTGGTACATTTTAGGTATACATTATGATCACATCATTGGGAATTTGTATCTGTGTATAATATATCTTGGCTTATATTTCTTTTTTATTCCTCTTCCCTCCCTTCATCTACTCCACCCCTCCCTATTTACATAAGCTTTGTTTCTGTTTTTCTATTACTTTTAATATTTTTCTTTCCTCTCTTTTCTTATCCCCCCAAAACACACCTTTAGTTACCCTTTCTCTGAATATGTTCTTCATATTTCACAATATCTGTTATGCGTTTTAGTCTTCATTCACCCTCACTTTCTCATATTAGAGAAACAATTTGGTACTTACATGTTTGTCAAATTTATTTCCCTTAAATGGATGCCTCAAGGTGCATTTATTTAGCTATAGATGTCTGTAGTTTATCTTTTATTATGGCTGAGTAGTATTCAATTTTATTTTTAAAAATGCTACTTTATCCAATCACCAGTTAATAACCATTTGAGCTCTTTCCAAGATTTACTGTGGCACTGTAAGCAAGGACATGCATATATCACTGTGGTTGCTTCTAATCTTTCAGGAATATAATCAGCAGAGGAATAGCTGGGTCAAATGGAACCTTTAATCCTAGTTTTTTGATGAATCTCCATATTTCGTCAGTCTATACTCCCACCAAAGTGGAGAAGCATTCCCTTTTTTCCACAGCCCCATCAACATGTTATTGATTTCTTTGTTATTTTTTAAAATTTTCAAATTTATTGGTACATTCTGTATATACATCATGATCACACTCAATATTGGGAAATTGTACCAGTATATGACACAATTTAATTCTCATTTTTCCCCATTATCCTACCACCCCACAACCCTCCACATCCTAAATACATAAGCTTTGTTTCCCTTTTTTTATTACCATCACATTTTTTCTTTACTCCTCCTTACTTACTCCTTCACCATATTTCCCTTTGCCTATTTTCTGTTTCTCAATATCCATCATACATTCTAGAACTCATTACCAGCTTCAATTACTCATACCAGAGAACAGATATGATATTTACACATCTGTGGCCTATTTATTTCACTTATGAGTAAGTCCTGAAGTACGTCCATTTGAGTATAAATGATTCAAACTTATCATTCTTTAAGGTAGAGTAATACTCCATTTTATGGGAGAACCACATCTTCTTTATTCAGTCTCAGTTGATGGGTATTTGTGTTGTTTCCAAGATTGAGCTATCACAAACTGAGCTGCTATGAACATGGGTTACACATATGTCACTATGATATGATTCTTTTAATTATTTTGTGTATATTCCTAGCAGGGCAATAGCAAGGTCAAATGGGACCTCTAATCCTTGTTTTTTTTAGGAATCTCCACACTAACTTCCACTGAGGTTGTACCATTCTACATTTCCAGCAAAAGTAGAGAAGTCTGGCTAATTTTGAGATAGCAGTCATTCTTTGTTATTGGTTTATTTTTAGATAATAACTATTCATTCTGGAATGAAACAGAATCTCAGGATTGCTCTAATTTGCATCTCTCCAGTGACTCCAATGTTGAACATTTTTCTTTTTTTGAGACAAGGTCTGGCTTTGTAGTTTAGGCTGGCCCTGAGTTCACTATGTGTGCTGTAGTTGCATCTATCTATCTATCTATCTATCTATCTATCTATCTATCTATCTATCTATCTATCTATCTATCATCTATCTATCTATCTTTATTTAATTTGACACAGGGTCTCACTTTATAGTTCAGCTGGCCTTGAGCTCATTATTTAGGCCAAGCAAGCCTGGAACTCAGCAATCCTCCTGCTTCTGCCTCCCAAGTGCTGGGATTACAGGCATGTGTCACCAGGTCTGGCACTGTGGCATGTGGTACTCACTGCTGGTGAACATGAGTCACCGTGCCTGCTATTGTTGTATGTGGTTACCAGGGATTGAACTAGGGACCTTGCACTTGTGAGGCAGGCACCGGAACCACTTAGCTAAATCGCTGGCCCATCTGAGCCTTTTATTCCTTCGTCTTGCCTAATTGCTGTGGCTCATGTTTCTAGCATTATGTTGAAAAGGAGTGGTGATATTGGACATGTTTGTCTTGTTCCTGGTCTTAACATGAAAGGTTTCAGATTTTCACCATTTAGTCTGATGCTGACTATTGATTTCTTTTTTTTTTTTTCTTTTTGAGACAGGGTCTTGCTTTGTAGTTCAGGCTGGCCCTGAGCTCACTATGTAGCCCAGGCAAGCCTCGAACTCAGCAATCCTCCGGTCTCTGCCTCCTGAGTGCTGGGATGACAGGCGCAAGCCACCACGCCCAGCACCTATTGATTTCTTATGAACAGCTTTTTAAAGTTGAAATAAAGTCCATCTATTCCATTTTTCTGTAGCATTTTCACCATGAATGGGTATTATATTTGTCAAATGCTTTGTCTGCATGTTTCAAGATGATCATATAGTTCTGTCCTTGAGTCTGCTAATATACTGTATTACATTTTTTGATTTATCTATGTTGAACCAACCTTGCATCCCTTTGATAAATCCAACTTGGTCAGGGTGTATGATCTTCTTGATGATCTTATGTGTTCTGGTGCTAGTACCTTATTGAGGATTTTTCCATGAATGTTCATTAGGGAGACTGACCTTTAGTTTTCTTTTTTGGCTTGGTCTTTCTTTGCTTTTGGAATCAAGGTGTTGGGTGCTCCCAGGAATGAATTCAGGTGTTTGGCTCCCTTTGGATTTCATTAATGTGTTTGAGAAGTAGTATCATTAACTATTCTCTAAAGCTTTTGTAGCATTCAACCGTGAAAACATCAGGACCTGGACTTTTCTTTGTTAGTAGGTTTTATTTACATTTTCATTTTCACAGATTAATAGTATAGTGTTTATCATTTTTTATCTTCATTGTTCAACTTTGGAAGTTATACGTTTCTAGGAATCATCTATTTCTTTTATATTTTCCATCTTATTTGAGTACAGACTTTCAAAGTAGGTGTTTGTTATCCTCTAGACTTCTGCTGGATTTGTCATGATTTTTCCTTTACCTTCCTGATTGCATGGATTTGAGGCATTTCCTTCATTTTTTAAATTTTTTTGAGACAGGGTCTCACTTTGTAGTTCAGGCTGGCCCTGAGCTCACTATGTAGCCCAGGCATGCCTCAAATTCACAGCAGTCCTCCTGCCTCTGCCTCCCGAGTGCTGGGATTGCAGGCATGAGCCACCACGCCCGGCATTGTGGTATGTAGTATTGATTGCTGGTGGGCGTGAGTCACCACACCCAGCATTGTATGTGGTTACCAGGATCAAACTCAGGGCCTTGCGCTTGCGAGGCAGGCACCAGAACCACTGAGCTAAATCTCCATCCTATCCTTCATTTTTTAATAAAGTTGACCAAAGGCTTGTCAATGTTGTGTATCCTTTCTAAGAACCAACTCATCATTTGTTGGTTTTTGTATCATTTTCTTAATCTCCATTGCATTAATTTCTGCTCTAATTCTTATAATTTCCTCCCTGATGCAAGCTTTGGGTTTTCCTTGCTCCTCTTTTTCTAGTAGCTTAAGGTTCAGTATTGGGTTGTTATTTGAGTTCTGTTTTCCTGGTGAGGCATTCATTACTGTAAATTTCCCTTGTAGTACTGCTTTCATTGTGTTACACAAACTCCTGTATGTTGTGTTGGGATTATCAGTTAATTGTATAAACTGTTTAATTTCTTCATTAATTTATTCTGTGACCCGTTGGTGGTTCAACAGAGTGTTGTTCAATTTCAATGTGTTTGTGAGAATCTTGGAAGTTCTTTTGCTATTGAGGTACTATTTCAGGGCACTGTGTTCTGACAGTATACAGGGAATAATTTCAGTTCCTTTACCATTATTTAAACATATTATATGAATTAACATGTGGTCTATTTTGAAGAATGACTCATGAGCATCTGAGAATAATGTATATTAACTTTGCAGGGTGAAATATTCTGTAGGCATCTATTAAGTCCATTTGTTCAAAGTTTGCCTCATTTAAGTATGTCATTATTGATTTTTTGTCTATTTGATCTATATTTGATAGTCTGGTATTAAGTTCCCCTACTAGTATTGTATTGGTGCTTATCTGTCTTTTCATGTCCATTAATATTTGTTTAATATAGATGGATATACTAGAATTTAGAGCATAAATATTTATGAATGCCATCTCTTTCTCTTGGATTGTTTGCTGTATGATGATGTGGTGTCCTTTTTCTCTGTTTTCAATTTTGATTGGAAATCTACATTGTCTGAAAATTAGCCAGTTCTACTTTTTTGCAGCTTCCTGTCCCATGGAGTACTGTCTTCTTTCCTTTTACGTTTGGTCTATGGCTTTCTTTCTGAGTTAGGTGTGTTTCATGTGTACAGCATATTGTAGGATCTTGCTTCTTAATTTGAATCTTTATTGGTGCATTATATATACACATCAAGATCACACTCAATGGATCTTGCTTCTTAATCCATTCTTCTAGTCTGTGTCTTGTAATTTGTGCATTGAGGCCATTGACATTAATGGTTATGACTGATATGAACTGATTTAGCCTTGTCATGAAATTTTCCCATTCTTGCCTCTTTTATTTTTTGTTTTTCCCCCTTTCCATTCAGTTTCTTGCCTTGCCCAGTGAACTAACTCTGCTGCATCTCATGGGATTGTGACATTCATTGTTTTTTTAAAGATGCTCTTCAGAATTTTTTGAAGTGCGGTTTTTGTATTTGTGAAGTTTTTCAGCTGTTCTTTGTTCTGGAAATATCTTATTTCCTCATCGATTTTGAAAGATAGCTTTGCAGGACACATCAGTCTAGGTTGGATATTGTTTTCCTTTAACGTTTGAAGTACTTCACTCCAGGCTCTCCTTGACTTGAGCATTTGTGTTGGAAAGGCTGCTGTGATTCTGATGGACTATGCTTTGTATGTGGTTTGTTTCTTTTCTCTTGACTGCTTTCAATATTTTGTTCTTCTGTTGGATTTCTGGAATCTTGATAATTATATGTCTGGGTGTAGACATTTTTTTTATATCACAGCCACTTGCAATCCTATATGCCCCAGTTATCTATATGCCAGATTCTTTTCCTTTTTCTATGAAGTTTTCTGCCATTACATCTGTGAACAGTTTTTTAAATATCTTTTACATTGTCATCTGCTTCCTGATTGACTCCAATCAGCCATGTTATTCTTCTTTGTATCTAGGCTGTAGTGGATTGATTTCTTATAGTCCCTTGCCCTTTCCTTTAAATTATGCCTTTATTGTTCATTGGCTGCAATCCTATCTTCTAGGTCTGAAATTTGATCTTCCTATTTGTTCATCCTGTTGTGCTTTCGTTGGAATTTTTAATCTCCTGTAAATCTGTTTAAAGCTGTTTTAACAGATTCCATTACTTTATAATCTGAAATTCTATCATGATCCTGATCTCTTGTTTGATGCTATTAATCATATATTTCAATATGGATAATATGTCTTATTATCTCAGATATTATTTCTAATTTTCATTTTACTAGTCCTTCTTTTGTTACTAGCTCAGAGAGTACTAGTAAATGAGTTTCAGTTTGCTGTGTTTCCCTTTTCCTTAGATTCTCCTATGTTGATGAACCTTGTATCTGAGTTTTTGAATTTTTTCTCATTTCTATTAGTTTGCCATTGCTAATGTTTTTGGCTTAATTCTTGGCCTGATGTCTAGACAGTGTTTACTGCAAGGCACTTTCTTTTCCTCTTTTGAATGCTTAGGAGATGGCTACTTCCTGAGCTGTCCACCTTGGGTCTGCAATGGACCCTAAACAGCCCCAGAACAATTAGATCACATCAGTTTGAACAATACTCTGATTATCATCAACAGTACCAAATACAGCACAGGAAATGACATATTGTGGCAATCACTATTCTGATACTTTGAATGTCACAAGCCAGACCCATGACCATATGAGCAAATTTATAACTAATCACATATATGTTTATAATATAGAAACCTTTCAGTATAGCAGGACCACTCTTTGAGACTAAAAGAGGAGTTGGGGTCTCAGAGAGATAGAAGGAGGAGAATTTAGAAACAAGGTTAGAGTATATATAAAGATCACACAAACTTCTGGAAACTTTTAGATGCAACAGGGCAAAAGAGACAGAAGGAACAAATACAAAACAGTACACTAATAGCAGCAGGATCACTAGAAACTGTATTTACATATAATAGCACATAAGAAAGAGTAGGAAAGACTGAAAAACATTCACTCCTGGGAACTGATACTGACTGGAGGAAAGAGGATGAAGAAATCAAAGAAGAATAGGGGTACCCAGCAGCAACAGGCAATCAGGAGACTATTTTCCTCTCCTGTAAAAATAAAAGTGGTTGATTAAAGGAAAAATCTGAAATTGGGCAGACACAGCATCAAAAGAATAGAGAAATGAAGACCAAAAGAGAGGGAAGAAAATAAAAAGAGAAAAGTGAAAAACAGAAAAGAAAAAAGGGAAAGAATAAAGAAAAAAAAACAATAGCAAAAAACTAAAAATCCAATACCAAAAAGCCCTTCAAGGCATGGACCTGCTGACTGCCATAGACAATATGAACAGTATCACACAGGTCAGAGTTAATTACATGGAAATAGCCATAGTCCTTTGTAGATCACTCTGGCTTCTGACTGCCTGAGTTCAGCTCAAATAATTGCAGGGAGAAAGTACTGCCTCCTTTCCCCAGAAGTGAGTCCAGGGTCCTGTAGGTGGGGCTGCCTCCAGAAACTCACTAATGGTAGTGGACCCACCATTGGTATGGTTGATAGGGAGCTGGAACTGTGGGGATGTGGTGTGATGATCCTGCAGCTGTGGTGATCCTGCTCTTATCAGGGCAGACTCAAAGATGCAGCCCTGGGACTGGTGCACAGATCCTCAGTCCCTTGGGGTTCTTTGCTTGACTGGTTCCAATCCTTCAACTTATTTATGTAGAAAACCTCAGTTGCTGCTGTCCAGAGTGGTCATCGCTCCACTCCAGTAGCCCATTTCTGTGTGAGAATCTGTAGGCTGTCAGAAGTCACGAGTTGTCTGCAGGTTCAGCAGGTTTAATATCCCCTCCTCCACAGAGAGTCCCGGCTCAGGAGAGAGTTCAGTGCTTTTCCTTAAAATTTTTCTTTTCACTCTCTTTGATTCTTCCCTGAAACCTTTTTTGGGTCTTGAGACCCACTTCCCTCCTTTTCTTCTCTCTGTTTTTTTTTTTTCCCCCCTGAGCTGCTACATTTTGGTTTAGGAATGACAAACTGCAGAGAGCCCGATCACCTGCTGTTACCACTCAGCCATCTTCCTGGTAGTCTCTGTATCTTGCTTCTTTATCCATTCTGCCAGTCTGTTTCTTTTGACTGGTGGACTGAGACCATTAATATTGATGGTTATAACTAATATGTATTGACTTGTCCTGATATTTTCCTGTTGTTGGCTTTTTTTTTTTCTTTAGTCTGGATTTTTTTTTTTTTTTTGAGACAGGGTCTCACTTTGTAGTTCAGGGTAGCCCTAAGCTCACTATGTAGCCCAGGCAAGCCTTGAACTCAACAATCCTCCTGTCTCTGCCTCCCGAGTGCTGGCATTACAGGCGTGAGCCACCACACCTGGCTTTTTTTAGTCTTTTGAGACAGGGTCTCACTTTGTATTTCAGGCTGACCTTGAGCTTATTATGTATCCCAGGCAAGCCTTGAACTCAGCAGTCTTCCTGCTCTGACTCCTGAGTGCTGGGATGACAGGTGTAAGCCACCACACCTGGCCTTGTGGTATGTGGTACTGATGGCTGGTGGGTGTGAATCACCATGCCCGGTATTGTCTATGGTTACTGAGATCAAACCAAGGACCTTGCGCTTGCCAGGCAGGCACCAGAACCACTGAGCTATATCTCTGGCCCTCCATTTAATTTCTTACCTTGCCTGATGGCTTCATTCTGTTGGGGTTTATTGAACTGTAATCATCATTGTGTTTTCCTAGGACATTGTTTAGAAATTTTTTGGAGGGCTGGTTTTGTATCTATGAAGTTCTTCAGGTGTTCTTTGTCATGAAAGTGTCTTATTGCTCCATCAATGTTGAAAGACAAGTTTGCAGGATACATCAATATGAGTTAAAGGTTGTTTTCTTTTAGGATTTCAAATTGGAATATGTTATGGATTGTGGAGATATGTAAATTTTAAAATATCAAAATGAAGCTCCAACTCAGAGCTCATGCATTATAGTTCAATTTCATTTCATAAGATGTAGAAGTCTGCATAAGTATGTGTTCTGTTTTTTTTTTTTCCCATACAGTACCAGAGGATGGAACCCAGGGACTTATAGCTACATAGGTTCTATATCACTGGACCTCACTGTAGCCTTAGTGTTTATTTTTACACTAGTTAATTTATGTGCATCTAAGGATACAGGTACAAACTAAGTTTCTCCTGTTGCAGAATTTAGGAGATCAAAGATACCAACAAGTTAAGCTGGAGGATTTATCGAGTTATAAACTGGCTCATGAGACTCATGTCCTAAGGCTGAGCCCAGAAAAAAAGAATGGCTCTAGTTTTATACATGTCGCTGAAGAGGGTTTGGTCTGTCTAACAGCATGAAACTTGTGGGTGGGCAAGTGAGTTTATAGAAGCACAACGAAGGCAGTGACTTGAACAGTAATAGTTTGCAATTTAGCACATCTTGGTGACCTTGGTCAGAGGAAGAGAAACAGGCTCTTACAAAAGCAGCATGCTGTGAAACCATTATGTGTAAGAAAAAAGGTGACAGGACAAAGAACAGCAGCCACAGGGAGAGAGAAGACTAAAGGAGAACAGCTTAGGTTGGGGAATATCATTTTTCCTTCTTTTGAAAGGACCTTCTTCACCCCAACTAAATTCTCATGGCATCCTTATGACACCAGGTGTGTGAGAGTTTTCCTTTCAAAGTAAGCAATGCTATATCAGTAGGCACCAGGGATATATCCTTTAATTCAGTTCCATTCTGACACTATCTACGGAGAAATAGTATAAGATTGTGTGCAGGTAACATACATTAGGGCTCTGGAGCCACTTTACAATCATCCACTTGAATTTGGGCAATACCTCAAAGCTAATACTGCTTCCATTGTCTTAAGAAAAGAAAAAATGATAACAATGACCCAAGATCTCTAGAGGTCCAACTCAGAGCTCATGCATTTCAGATCCTACAATTTGACCTACACTACCATTTTTCCCCACCTGAACTTGATTAAAGGTTCATGCATAGGGACTGCCTGTTGTGCATATAATTAAAACAGTAAGTTGTGGTTGAGTCATGCATACTGGATGCTGCTGAAATGACTCAGGACCTTGTCAACCATTTCTCTCAGTCATATCTAGAGATATAATGTGAGAAGGACCCTGGGTGATATACATATCTTTTAAATCTGAAAACCTGTTTTAATCTTTTCCTCTCCCTGATCTCCTATTGCCATGGTACCGTTCCATTTCCCCATTCATGCCACCCTTTTCGTTTCTGTTGGCATGAACTTTCACACCCAACATCATCTTTCCATTTACTTCAATAAAATGTAGTGTTTTTTTTAACCACTGTGGATATATGCTTGCAATTCTTTACTTGATGTATACAAGAAGCTAGAATCTATAACAGTGTATCAATCCCACGTACTGAAAATTCAATACCTTAAACTGCCCTTCTTCATTTCAGATGTAATTGCAAACTCAGAGTTATTTTACCACTGCTTCTGGTGGGCCATCTATAAATTGGGGTTCCCACAACTTTCTCCTTGGGTTTGATTAATTTGCTAGAATGACTCACAGAACTTGGGGAAAACTCTTATGTTATTGGTTTATCTTAAAGGATACCAGTGAACATCAGATATAGTGGGTTTCCTTGTTCTCAGAGTGGGGGAGGGGGTATGCTTGTCCTAAAGGAACTTCCATGTATTCAGCTATTGAGAAATGCTTGAAACTTTTTTTGAAACTTCACTGGATGAGTGTGACTGATTAAATCACTGCCACTGATGATTAAATTGATCCATAGCTCCTCCCTTTCCCCAGAAGTTTGGCAATGGGGCTATAAGTCTCAATCCTCTATTCCTGCCTTGATCTTTTCAGGGATGAGCCTGAATCCTGAAACTACCTATCAGCTGCTAACCATCTGTTAACCCATTAGCATACAGAAACACTTAGAATTTTAGGAGGTATATATGTACATATTTAGGAGGGGTATACATACACACACACACACACACATATATATATACGTATATATATATATGTATATATATAATTTTTTTTTGAGACAAGGTCTCGCTTTGTAGTTCAGACTGGCTCTGTGTTCACTATGTAGCCCAGGCAAGCCTCAAACTCAGCAATCCTCCTGCCTCTGCCTCCCAAAGGCTAGGATTATAGGCATGAGCCACCATGCCCAGTTTAGGAGATATATATTGAGAAAGTGGGGAAACATCAAAATATTTCATTACATCCCAGTTCATTATAGGAAAATATGGATAATAAATTAAAATATCACACAATTCATAAGTAAACATCATTACTTTGTTGAATCTTCAAAATTTTTAGTATATATCACTCTTTATTTTTAAATTTTATTTATTCATTCATTCATTCATTCATTCATTTATTTATAAATTTTTTGAGACCAGGTCTCGCTTTTTTAGTTCAGGCTGGCTCTGAGTTCAGTATGAGTCCAAGCTGGTCTTGAACTCATAGCAATCCTCCTGTGTCTGCCTCCCGAGTGCTGTGATTACAGGTGTGAACCACCACACCTCACACTCAAAATTTTATTTATTATTTTGATGATACATTAAAATATATTTTCCTTTGGAAAGTTGAAAATTAATGTTCAAATTTTCTTTTGTTTTGCGTTTTGAGAAAGGATTTCACTATATCATTCAGGGTGGCCTAATAACTCACTGTGTACCCGAGGCTGGCCTCAAATTCATAGCAATTTTGCCTCAGTTTCCCAACTGCTGAGATTACACATATACACCATCATGTCTGCCCGGTTTCAAATATTTTATTTATAGAGAAATAATAAATATTGGCACATTTCATTTTTATCCTTCTTTCCTTACATCACAATTTTTGTTGGAATAATGTGGGGTAATGCAACTAGTTAGTGATTATTTTAACATTAAGTACAAATACTGTTGATCCCAGTAGTATGCACAAATGCTTTTAAGTTATGTTTTCTCTCTATTAGAATTACTAATAGTGATTTGTTGTTTTGGCTTTTCAGAGTTTATCCTTTGCCTGAAAATGGTGCTTAGAGTTATTTGTATATGGAATGTTTTCTAAGTTCTTATGTGGTTAAGTAGTTTTCTGCCCTAGGAATTATAGCTTAGGTGAGCTATCACAATTTCATTAAATGATGCTTCAGTATCTATTGAACAAAACATTACTTAAGAATGATCTGGGAGGACATCTGGGAAGATGGCAGAGAGGTGAGCAGCAAAGAAAGAATCTCTTTGTAATTTACCATTCCCATATTGGAGTGTAACAGCTTGAAGAAAATAAAGGAGGGAAGTGCTTCCCCATGACCCAGGAAAGATTTGAGATGAGAAGGGAAGTCTACAGGGAGAGCAAAAAGAAAAAATTTAACAAAAAGGATGGAACCTCTCTCCTTGAGCTGGGACTCTGGAGGAGGGGCCGCTGAACCTGCAGATGTCTTGTGACTCCTGATGGCCTGCAGGACCCCAAGAAAAATGGGCTGCAAGAGTGGTGCAGCAGACACACTGGATGGCAACAGCTGCTGTTTTCAACATATGTAAATTTTTAGGATCAGCACCAGTCAAGGGCTGAGGATCCTCGTGCCAGTGGCCAGGGCTATATCAAAAAGAGATTAAATTCTGAGTCTGCCCTAACAATAATGCCAGCCACAGGACTGCCACACAACATCCTTGCAATTCCAGCTTTCTGTCCTCTGGATCCCATATTGCTTCTTTGTGTTCCAGCTCCCTTATCTGCCATACGGAAAAAGTGTCTATTGGGAGAGTAAAGAAAACCTGTGGACTACAACTATCAGTGAGCTTGTGGGCCCAGTTCCACCTACAGGTTCCTGGACTCACTTCACAGGAAGGGAAATGGTACTTTTAACCCTGCAAGAGTTTCTTGAGCTAAACTCAGACATTATAGGGAGAAGCTAGACTGATCATCAGTGGACTGTGGCTATTTTCCCTGTGAGTAGTTAACTCTGATATGCATGCCATTGCCCATATTGTCTACTGGAGACAGCAGGTCCACACCTTGAAGGGCCTTTTGATATATATATATATATTTTTTTTTGTAGCTCTTGTTTTTTCTTTTTTCTCTTTATTTTCTTTTTTTATTTTTCTTTCTTTTTCTACTTTCTGCCCTCTCTTTTGTTCTTCATTACTCTACTTTCTTGTAGCTCAGTATTCAGTTTTGTTTTTTCTTTCTTCTCTCAATTTCTCTTATTTGTATAGGAAAGGGAAAATAGTCTCCTAATTACCTGTTGATGCTGAGAAACCCTGTTCTTTTTACTCCTTCATCCTCAGTTTCCACTGGTCAATATCAATTCCCTGAAGTCCATGTGCTTCATTCCTCCATGCTCTCCCTTTCTTCTGTATTATTATAGGAGGGTGAATACAGTTTTTAGTTCTACTGTTAGTGTTAGTCTGTTGTATTTTGAATTTGTCCCTTATGTCTCTTTTTTCCTTTACCTTTTGCCAGCCTCCAGGATTTTTGTGATCTTTATATGTCCCCAACCCTATTTCATTTATTTTTTGAGACAGCGTCTTGCTTTGTAGTTCAGGCTCGCCCTGAGCTCACTATGTAGCCCAGGCAAGCCTCGAACTCAGCAATCCTCCTGTCTCTGCCTCCCAAGTGCTGGGATTACAGGCATGAGCTACCACGCCCGGCCCCAACCCTATTTTAAATCTCTCCTTCTATCTCTCTATCCCCCCAACTCTCTGATGACACTTTATTCTCAAAAGATGATGGTGCTATATTGAAGGGCCTATAAAGGGCCTGTATGTTGTAAACATAGTTCTGGTTAGTTCTAAACTTTGGCATATGATGAATGTCATAATCTATACTTACTGAAAATAAGTTGGCTATGTTGTCAATAAGTAATAAAATCTTATGAGATCACCTTTTTATATGTTGTCTGTTATTGGCCAAAACATTTTTATATGGCATATGACTGCAGTTGGGGATCCATTACCAGCAGTAGGCCTGAAAATGTAGTGGAAAGAGATGGTTTCCAAAAACTAGAAAGAGATATGGAGTGCAGTTGTGTCAAAAAGTCATTTGCAGGGCTTGTTACCTTTGGTGGAGGAACAGCCACTGTTGACTGTGGGTAGCTTGAGAGGTAGATAACCTGGACATTATTCACTTTTTCTCCCATCTCCTGCAAGTACCTCTCATGGAATTAACCTGGTGCTGTGTCCTTTGAACTTATTTACTGAGTGAATCTAAAGGAGAAAACTGAATACTTCCCTGAAATTTCTATTACATTAATTCAGATTTTTGTGGGAAATATAGGAGAGACACGTCCAACTTATAACTTTATTAATTTTATTCATATGTTTAATTTCTTGCTTTTATCCATGTCCTAATAATTCTGAGCCAACAGGTCTTTTTGGATTTTTTAAATGTGTTTTTTACTGCTTCCAGTACATTTTTCTATTTTTATATGATGTTCTTTCAATGAGTACAAATTCCAACAAATTTTATTGAAGATTCAAGCAGATTTTTTTCCTCTAGCTATTAAATTTTCTTGGTATGACACTGTTTCACGTGTCTGCACTTTTTTTGAATCCCAAAATGCCCTTTTTACTTTGTTCAGGTAGTATATTTTAAAAGTCCAGTAATAAATATTTCAAAGCTCCATTTTTTTCTAATAGCCTTAGGTTTACTGAAGTTACTGCATGTTTTTTGAATTCTGAAATTAGAGATGAATTCTGTGTCAGAAATAATATAACCCCAGAAAATGAGAATGTGAAAGTGTCTTTTTTGCTGTAACTATGTTTGTTATAAGCTGAGTAAGTTCTCTACAGTTGTTATGGCTTGTGTCTAGATGTCCCCCAAAGCCTCGTGCAGTCATACATGGGACGTTTTTAGGGTAGGTTGATCTAGACTGCATAACACTGGAATTGATTCATGATATAATGCTAGGATCAAGGGCACTGGGACAAGGGTGTGACTGCTATCTGCCCTAAGTAGCCTGGATAAAATATAAGGGATAGAAAGAGCTGTGGTTGGTCCTTACTGGTTTGTTACCTTCTGCCCAGCATGAACTGTTTCTCCTTTGCAATCCTGCCATGCCTTGGAGCCAGCCTATTATGAACTAAAACTACCACGAACTGTGAGCTAAATAAACCTTTCTCCCTTTAACTTTGGGTATCGAGTATTTTGTTTCGGCAATGAGAAAAGCAATGAATACAACAGTAAATAAAGAATGGGCTATAGAGAAAAAACCTTTGTGACAGGAAATTTAATCAGTTTTCCAAATTTTTTTCCAGTATCATCATGTATAAGACCTGATGGGCATGACTCAAATGGTCATTTGTAGGATGTAGATTGACTTCAGATAACCCCCTTCTTAGCCCAGCTCACTCACACTAAGCATATACTGTTCATTTGCCCAAGAAGAAATTCCTTTCGGGGAAGGTCCTGGCAACTAATGTGATTATGATTAATTTTATGTCAACATGACTGGCCCATGGTGTTCAGATATTATTCTGTATGTTCCTAGGAAGGTTATTTGATGGGTTTTAATTAAAGAAGATTATCCTCCATAATATGGACCAGCTGTATCCAATCAGTTGAAGGGAAACCATTTCAACTACTAGACTACTCCATCAGGTTTTGAATTTATCAGAAGCTGTGATCAGAATATGTGTGTGACAAAGAACCTGGATAATCACTCTTGGGAAAGGTGCTACATACAGGACTTGGTGTTGGTCTTTGCTGGTGGCAGAACTTTGTACTTGGCAATGGCTACAGACAGGTTGGTGCCACTGAGTGGTAGTTCATGTTGCTGAATCCAGGCATAAACCTCATCCCTGTCATCAAGGATCCTTTGTTCAAAAGCCTTCTGGACAGTGGCAGGAGTGGCTAATGAAGGAGGCTGAAAATGTATACTTAGTATAAAAAAATACTAACATTGTATTTTTTTCCAAAATACTATTGACTCTGAAGATAGATCAGTATAAAGTAAGCCATTATATCATCTAAGAGTTGCATGTGGCTGTTTATTACAGTTACTTTGAATAATAATGACTTTAAAAACATGTTTGTCTTTCTATTTTGGAAAAGAAGTATAAAGCTATTCATTCTAGCACTGACAGGGAGGGTTCTCCACCATCAGGAATACAACAATCCTCTTTTTTCCGCTTTAAGATTCTTAGCAAATCGCTTTTCTTCCTAAGATTGTGGCATGATCCAAGATGGCAGCTGGAGCAGCCGTAGTTTCATCAGATTCAAGGTTAAAAAGCCAGAAGAAGTGGGAAATGCAAAAGAAATATTTATTAGCTGTTTCCTTTGTAGGAGCATTTCCAAAATTCTCTCCTAACAACAATTCCACTTGTATCTTATTAAGCAGGTTTTATCTGTGAAAATGTAACATCAAAATAGGTTGGGAAATACAATTTTTCCTGTATCTATAATCTCATTTAAGAAAATTGACAATTTTTAAATAATGGAAAAAAGGAAAGTGGACTTTATATGCACAACTAGAAGTCTAATCCAGTATGGCCAGCCTATCTTCCACGGACTAACTCTATTTGGGAATAATGTATGCCTTTAAGAAATCTCTGTTTTTATTACTATGACAAAATTCAACTGGATCAAACTTCCTGTACTCCTGTATATTTAATTACTCAATCCTTACCTCAGTCCCATTACAAAATCCAAAAGATCTTATTTGTTCCTATTTTCCTACATGAAAAAGAAATTATAAGTCATGTTTTTTTTTTTTCGGTTTTTTTGCACTACCCCACCCAAAGTATAGCCAAGCCTAATTTGAAACAAATATCGAGGTTCTCTTACCAACCTGATTCCCATTCTCATAAACTTACTCTGAAAAGAGAGACTAATACGGACTAAAATACCAGCCAAGTCAATTGATCATTCAAGTTGATGAAATGGAAAAAGACTCTAATATCAGCATGGCTCAGATGATAGTATAGGTTAAGTGTCAAACCCTTTCTGATCTACATTAAGACAGGCTGCTGTAAAGGGATTTCAAAACTGTTGATTTTAAATAAGGACACAGATCTGTTTTTCATAGAAGCTTTGTTCACATGTTCACCTCTTTTCTTCATTTATTTCTAATGATAAGGAAGCTGTAGTAGAGTTGCTCTTTAGAAATAATGATTTGTGATTCACTTCTTATTCTTTTATATAATAACTGAGCCTTGGGCAAAGTTAGCATAAGGCCTGTGTAGGTGGGGAACAGTCATCAACTAAGTGTAATTTCCAGGTGATCATAGAACTCATTACTACTTAAAAATATTCACAAGAAAATGGCTCATTTGGGTGATTTCAAATCTCTTTACTCTTTTGAGAAGAAAACTATTCTAATATAAGTCATTAGTCATTTATCTCTGAATGTGAATTAATTATATCAGACACTTTCTTCTTAATGCCTAAATGAAAAAAATCTTATGATCCAAGGGTTTTGAATGGGATGGCAGGGTACACATTGAATAGGGACTGGGCTGGAATGGGCTGTGGAGGAGTCCAATAGGAAACAGAAACAGAAGGATAGAGTTGGATTTGTATAGTAGTAGAGTATAGGAGTTGTTTTAGGCAGCAAGAGGCAAATGAACAGTATAATGCTGAATATTTGGTGTGAGATAAAAGATGACAGATGACTCTGGGCCAAGGCTGTAGCTCAGTGGTAGAACTCTTCTTTGTCATATGCAAGATTCTAGGTTCCATTCTTAGCACCTCACATAAAAATAAAGTCAGCCCATTTAAGAGAAGAGAAGGAGAAACAAGTTAAATACTAGGGATTTTAAAAAATAATTGCATTGATTTGACTCCCTTTCTTTTCTCTCACTTCCACAGAGTCTGTCAGCAAATCTCATAATCTCCTTTTCAAAATATACCCAGGATGTGCTCGCTTCAGCAGCACATATACAAAATATACCCGGGATCTTACCATTTTGCCCTATTCCTATCACTGCCACCTGGATTCCTGTGTTATTGCAGGAATGTCCCCATTGGTCTCCCTCATTTCCACCCTGTTCCCCTAACATCAGTGTACCACACAGAAAACAGGTTCCTTTAAAACAAAAGGCAGATCAAGTCACTCTGCTGAATATCTTCTAGTGGCTTTTCTTCTCTCTCAGAAGAAAATTCGAATCATTTCCATGGGTCCAGCTCTAAGATCTCACTGCCCTTCACTTCTAATTCTTTTTATGGCATAACTCTACTCCAAACACTCTGAACTCCTTGTTGGTTCTCTGCCATGCCAACAGCACCACTCTTCTCAACCTTTTAGCTCATTATTCCCTCTCTTTGGAATGCTAGGATTTATCTTCTAGAAATCCTCATCCACTCCCCAACTTGATTCAAATCTCTGCTTATAGGTGACCTTTATGTTGAACTTTGCTTGAATGCTTGATTGAAAAGGACACTTACTTCCATCTGTGTCACATTTCCTTTTGTTGCCTTGTTGTGTTTTTCCCTCATAGTATCATAATCAGATATATACATATATATATTTATATTTGTTTATTGATTCATTTTTAATGTTATGTCACTGGAAAGTTTACTTCTTAAAAGCAGCTTCTTTTTTTCATTCTCTGCTATATAGAGAACACAGAAGAACACCTGGCACATAGTAGTGGCTCAATAAATGTTTGTTGAATTATATGGATTATATGAAACTTTAGAAAGGTTCTGAGAAACCTTAGAAGAAAACTTAGACTATTCTTACTGCAGCTGAAGAGAATATTCAGTATCTTTTTGAATCAGAAAGTAAAAGTTTTTACACTGATGTCTGTTCTGCTGCTTTGCTAAATCTGAAATAAATGTCTCCATAGTGTATTTAAAACATCAACTATCATTCATTACTGGAAAAGTATTTCCATCCAGTAATCTATAATCTTTCCTGGGACAATTATCAATTGTACTTGTTAATGTTAAATTCATCTTTCTGTTAAAGGTTTTGTATTGGCTGCAATCATTTTGAATATACAGTGGTCATATATCTCTGTCACACAAATCCCTTTGCAATCTAATTAATAAAGAAAAGCAATTTACATTCATGCAACATAATTTTAATTTAAAGAGTTGTCAAGTTTCCTAGACACTTATGATTTTGAACCATTTAACCTTATAATTTCATTTGTAGTTAAATCTTGTAACTGGAGATTCTCCTAGCTTGGGCAATATCTTAATTTAAATAGATTTAGTTTGGATCTTGCCTTGAGTAAACTGTGTTGTAATGGCTTTGTAATATGTCAGTTTACCTAGGTTGAATGACTCAGAATTTATTCACGTGTTCATTTTGGTGTAGGGTCAGCCACAAAGGAGATTTTTGGAGGTTGGAACAAAAGATGTTGCTGTTTTGTCATCTGTATTTGTTGAAGATCTGTAGATTCACCTCCTTGCTGTGAAACAAATAGACCCACCACTGTTCCACCTTCTCCTGATCCTCTTTCAGTTTCTTTGAATGCTGGACCAGGTATGTGCACTTAGCTCTGTGATAAAATGCTCCATTTCTGTTGAATACCCTCATCACAAATATGGGGGCCAAGTACAACTGACTGTCATAGGTCTTAGACCTTCCCCATGGGGCTCCAGTGCAAGCTTGTTGTTTTTAGCTGGCTTATAAGCTTCCCTTTCTTATTTCTGTCCCTGGAAATTCAAACCTACAGCAAGAAATGTGAGAAAATGGCCACATAGGTATACCTTGTCCATATCCCACAGTTAGAAAAGACCCATTCCAAGGAATAGATCTCTTTGAGAAATCCAGATAAGATACAGATAATAAGAATACATACTGGTACAAATTCCCCAATGTTATACATGATTTTGATGTGTATATAAATTGTACCGATAAAGAATTCAATTTTAAAAAAAAAGAATACAGATACCAGTAATTCTCAACAAGGGTAACTTTTGCCCCTCAGGGGATATTTGGCAATGTTTTGAGACATTATTATTTATTACAAGTCAGTAGGGGTTGGAAGGGTTGTGGTACTGATATCTAGAGCAGTCATGGTGAACCTTATAGAGTTTTCAGTGATAAATAGCCCTCTGTGGCACATGTGCCATAGAATCACCAGCACTGACTTAGTAAGTAGAAGTTAGAGATTTTGGTAAACATCCAACAATTCAAAAGATTGTTCCCCAAGTCCAAATTATCTACCCCACTCTCAAGAGTACAATTCTAAAGGAACTCTAATATGAATATAGAGGTAATGTAGATAGATTACTGAACAAATTCTAATTGGTTCTGCTTCTATGGTACAACTTTTGGCACTAGTTTTACAGGAGCAGAATCTTAAAGTATGTGTTCTCTGAATTGGCTTTGAGTCTTATGGAAACAGTTCTTTAATATGATTAGGTTTAAAAGTCCTGATGAGGGCCGGAGATTTAGCTCAGTGGTTCCAGCGCCTGCCTTGCAAGCTCAAGGCACTGAGTTCGATCCTGGTAACCACATACAATGCTGGGTGTGGTGACTCACACCTACCAGCAATCAGTACCACATACCACAGTGCTGGGCATGGTGGCTCACGCCTGTAATCCCAGCACTCGGGAGGCAGAAGCAGGAGGATTGCTGAATTCCAGGCTTGCCTGGGCTCCATAGTGAGCTCAGGTGCAGCCTGAACTACAAAGTGAGACCCTGTCTTAAAAAAAAAAAAGTCCTGATGAGTAGTATTTCTGATTGTAAAGAGGGCACTGGTAACTAATAGTCTGATGTTGCAATGGGTATGTAAACTATTACCATTGGATACTTGTAATTAATACTCATAAAAGGAAAGTTTCTGGATGGATAATGTATTTCATGTCTTAAAGTACTTCAGCCAAACCAGAGACTATAATGAGATGGATGTTGAACCTAATTGTGCTAGAAAAAGTAAGAAAATGATAAGTTTAGAGTTTTCACCTCAGTGCAAACACATAAAGGAATTAAAGTTTCTATATTCACTCTGAATCATTATCTTCTGTAGCTACAAAACCAAGATTTCTGAAAATCAGTCTGAGTCTCTTCCTACCAGTGGCTGAATTGTGCAAACTAAACCCCCAGCCTTGTAGTGTCTCTATTGCTGAAATAAGGGCATTGCTTGGGAAAGAAGTAGATCTTAAAACTGGAATGAGGTCCAAGGGAAGAGCCTCATAAAACTAGGGGCCGCACTCCCTTCCTGCCCTGAGAGGGTTAGTCCTCCTTTGCCCATGGAACCTCTCGTAGCCTTTCCTGAGGTCACTGACTGAGAATGCACTAGGATCCCTTTCAATCCTAGCACTCCTCTTCACTCCAGACTCAGAACTAGTTCCAGGCTCAGAAAGTCCCAGAGGTGAAGTACAAAATGTGAACTATAAGGAGCTACTATGCACACACACTTAATTGAACAACTTGTTAATTTACATAATCAAAGACTTAGAGTATATGCATAGGAGTTAATTTTTAGAATATGCAGTCAAGAAGGAAGGAGTATTAAGTTGTATTGGGTAAGATTTATTAATATGAGTTTCTATTAGTCATCTTGGGATGCTGTAAAAATCTCTGAAGGATAGAATAATTTTAAAAATGTATTTTCTCACTGTAATAGAGGGCTGAAATCTAAGATCAAGTTTCCAACAGGCTTCACTTGGGGAGAAGGATCTCTTTGTGGCTCGCAGATGACCACCTTCTCATGGGCCTTCACATGGCCTGTCCCCTGTATATGTGTACAGAAAGAGAGAATGAGAGAAAACTGATAGGACATCTGTTCTATAGGATTGAGGCCTCCTTTATGGTATCATTTAACCTTAACAACATCTCTTAATGGCTGTCTCTTCAGAGGTAGACACATTAGGGGTTAGAATGTCAACATATGAATTCAGAGGGGGAGGTGGGTACAATTCAGGCCATAGCAAAGACTCTAGCTTCAGTGTTTCAGTTCAAGAGGCTTGAAATGGCTCTGATACTTCCACTGGTTGTGTGAGTGAAACATAGTCCCAGTAACATACAGTAAATAAAATTGAAATACCAGAAGTGCCTCAGTGTACTGTAAAGCAAAGGCTCTAGAGGCTTAGAAACATTGAAATGTCAGAGTGTCTTTACCATGTAAGACATGCGCACTGACTCAGAAGGTTTTGAAAACACTCTTTTAACTTAGTGTTGAGTACTCACTCTAGGTTAGAAATTGCAGTAAGAGTAGTTATCATAGAATTAGGATCCCTAAATGCAGTGAGAATGATGAAATCTTGAGATTACAGGGGCCAAATGGCAGCAGTTAGTTGCTTTTGTGAGTCAAATTGTGTCCCCCTCAAAAGATATGTTGAGATCCTAACCACCAGAGCTTGTGAGTGAGAGATGAGGTCATAATATATTAGAGGGGTCCCTAATCCAATGACTGATTTCCTTACAAGAGGAGGGAATTTTGGACATAGAGCTACACAGGGACAAGTATATATAATTCCAGAGGCAGAAGCTGGAGTGCTGTATCCATAAGCTAAAGAAAACCTGGAACAAAAATGTGAAGTATAGAAAGGATTCTGTACAGCCCCTAAAAGAAATCAACTTGATTTCATGCTTACAGCCTCCAGACCATGAGAGAATAAATTTCTTCGGTTTCAAGCAACCCAGCTTGTGGTACTTTGTATGGCAGTCCTGAGAAATTAGTACAAAATCGCCAACCACAATTGAATATAGTTACCACAATTACCCGCAAAGTCAAGACAATCTGATTTAAAGTGATCTCTGATGTTAGATTTCCATTTACTAGGCCTAGATCTTTTCTGCTAATTCTTATCAAATAAGAATTCCATAAACTGGGCACCTGATATACAGAAACTCTGAAATAATAAATGTATATTGTCTTAAATCACTATAGCAAGTTAATACATACTTCTAGGCATGTGAAAATCCAAAAATGACATTTTCTTGCAGTTTCATAGCCTTGGTAAAGGGATTAAATGCAGTTTATAAAGAAGGAAGAGCCCTTCTATACATTATACCATTTAAAATGGGATCCCCAAAGGCTTCTAATTTAAGGATAATACTGTATGACAAATACTCCCATCTTAAGAATAAGTAAAATCCAGCTTTAAAGTGGCTAAATACTGAAGGGTATGATACCTATGGTAACTACCTTATAGTAACGAAGTCAAATCTTTATTGGAGAAAGCAAACATAAACATAACTATTTAAATTTTCTCTACACTTTTTAAACACAGTGGTCAAAAGCAATCAAAGACAGGCATGTAAATAAAGAAAAAGAAAAATTAAGCAATAGGAAAAAAACTTTAAAGATTCAGATATTAGAATTGTCAAATATTATTTTAAAGCAGTAGTCATTATGTTAAAAAAATTCCAATAGGGGGGATGGAGATTTAGCTCAGTGGTTCCAGCGCCTGCCTTGCAAGTGCAAGTCCCTGAGTTTGATCCTGGTAACCACATACAATGCTGGGCGTGGTGACTCACACTCACCAGCAATCAATACCACATACCACAGTGCCGGGCCTGGTGGCTCATGCCTGTCTTCCCAGCACTCTGGAGGCAGAGGCAAGAGGATTGCTGAGTTCCAGTCTTGCCAGGGCTCCATAGTGAGCTGAGGGCCAGCCTGAACTACAAAGCGAGACCCTGTGTCAAAAAAAAAAAAAAATCCAGTAGGAAACTATATGCTATACATAAAAAGAATCCAATGAAAGATGTAAATAGAAATAGAATAATAAAAGACTATGCAAGGAAAGAGAGAGAAAGGAAAATACAACCTATGAAGCGTAGTAAAGCAAGTATCATGGTAGATTTGAATATAAACATGTAAGTAATTACATTAAATATAAATGGTTTGCATATCTGGAAATCACCATATGTATAGAAAATACAGGCTCAGTGGTTCCTTGCCTGTCTAGCAAGCTCAAGGTCCTGAGTTCTATCCTGGTAATCACATACAACAATACCATGTGGGGTGACTCAGGCCCACCAACAATCAGCACCACATACAATGACAGGTGTGGTGGCTCACACCTTTAGTCCCAGCCCTCAGGAGGCAGAGGCAGGAGGATTGCTGAATTCAAGGCTTGCCTAGGCTATATAGTGAGCTCAGGGCCAGCCTGAACTACAAAGCGAGACCCTGCCCCCCCAAAAGTCACAGGTCAACTGTGTTCTGTGTACAGGATAAACATCTGACATATAAAGACAAAAATTTAAAGAGTGTAAAAATATACAACAACTTCATAAACTTCTTGTATAAAGTTAGTACAGTGGCACCCATCTGCAATTCAGCTACTCAGAACCCTGGGGGAAGACAAACTTAAATTGGAGGCCAGCCTGGGCAACTCAGTGAGATCCTGTCTCAAAAGTAAAATAAAATAAAATTTTGGGAATACATCTCAGTGTTCCTTGTGTTCAGTCCCCAGTACCAAGAAAAAGAAAAATTACTAGTAAAAGAATAATTTTATGATGTAAGAATAAATCTTAGATTTGTATGTGCATAATAACACACTCTTCCAAATCTATAAATCAAAATATGACAATAGAAAATAAAGTAATACCAAATTTAAAAGAATTGTAGTAAATTTGAATGTACGTTTCTCAGTTACTAATACATTTATGAACCACACCGTGCAAGTCTTCTATGAACTTGGCAACCTATTTTTTGCTTTTTCAATCAGTTGATTTGAGTTCAGCATATAACAATTAGTTTTACTTTACTGAATTATAGTATTTTATCTTATATCTTCGTATATTTATATATATAATCAATATAATATGAGTGAAGAGAAGAAAATCAAATCTGATTAATACTAATGTAATTTTTTTCCATTTTTCTGTTCATTTCTTACAGATTGTTTTATAAATAACATAGTGACACATACTCTGTAACTATTTATAAGTGCTACACCTCCATTATGAACTGAACATGTATCAATTAAGAATCTCATTTGTGGGTAACAAAGACACTTCCAAACACTAGTTTAGGAATAATGGACTTTTTATTTTCTTACATTAAAACACCTAGAAATTGAAGGCTAGAACTCGTAAAGGAGGTCTTTAAATTAGCTTAATAGCTGGTCCAATTAAAAACCTCAAAGAAAGACTACTTGACTAATGAATAAAGTCATAAAACAAAGGAAGTAAAAACATGATAAAAATGAGTAACATAATAAGAATGACTTAAAACTAAGAGTTTGAAACTGTCTGTAATTTTTAAAAATGTACAGCCAAAGCAATCTTGTTTAAATAAATATATTTGGCAGGAGATGAAAAATAAGCTGTCAATGGAAAAATATGAGAAATAAAAATAAATATGAGAAATAAATGAAAACACTTATGGAGATAAATGTGACACTGGATACAACTATAACTGGAATGAATAATATTTGAATCCACAATCAGGAACCAGGAAGACAAGTTTGGAAGAGTCACATAAAGTGGAATTTAAAAGAAATAAGTTCTAAAATTATAAAAAAAGGTGATATATGTGGAATAGAGATGAAAGAAATGGGGAATAGGAAAAATAGGAAAGGGGCTTTTAAAGATGTAATAGCAGGAAGTGTTTGTGGTATAAAAGTCTTGACTCTGAAGATCAAATCAGGCTGAGCATTTCCTAGGAAAACTAGTAAAGTTATTAATATTCAAAAACTAAGAAAGAAGTACCCCAAGGGAATCTTGAAGAAAAAGTAATTAACATACAAAAGAGAGAATAATTATGCTACTCTGAGATTTCTCTCCAAGATACTACTTACCAAAATAATTGGAGGAATTCAATGAAATAATATAATTATGCTAGTCCTTGAATTGACATCGAAACATTAATAATCTTTCTGAAACTACACTCAGAATATTGTCAGTGCAGACATGCATATATTTTTCTAAGATGAAGACCAAGCTCTTTGTACCTGATTCACAAACAGATGACAAATAAATGAACAACCACAGTTCTAGAGTATGTGTCTCCAGTGGATAAATTCCTTTTCTGGGAGTTAGTAGAAAGAATTTTGTATGTCTGTGAATTTATTACAAGATATTTTTTGTCATTGGTGGGTTTCTGTTCCAATTATATTTAAAGTTAAGAATAGCATTCTGTATCACATGGATAACCATGTTATAATCTAGTCCTACTTTACTCCAACATGTATGCTAGCTTTTATGCTTAGGTAACCATTTTGCACATAAAAATAATGAAGCAACAGTATTCATGTTTTAATATGCTGGTAAATGTATCTCTTTACTGTTTCTTGTTAGTTTGCCATAGTACTACAAATTAAAACTATCTAGTACCTACCACTGTACAAGCAATTATTCCTTTAAACATTAAGAGAAACAACCCTAGACTTTTGCTTTAAAAAAAAAAAGCATTAGTGTATGAAACAATTCAATTTTGATTTAAACTAATTACTATATTAGAATCTGAGCCGGGCATGGTGATTCATGCCTGTAATCCCAGCACTCAAGGGGCAGAGGCAGGAGGATTGCTGTGTTCGAGGCTTGCCTGGGCTACATAGTGAGCTCAGGGCCAGCCTGAACTACAAAGTGAGACCCTGTCTCAAAAAAAAAAAAAAAATGAAAGAACCTGATGTTATATCCTGAAAACTATTGTGTTGTATGCCTTGGAGCAAGGTTCTACCTTAGTTGTTTTAGGCTTATAGAAAATGACAGGATTTCATAAGATGAAAAAGCTGAATAATATATGGAAAATAAAAGGTCTGAAAATAACTTGACCAGAGCAAGCAGTTGGAGAATCAAGTCAGCACATGACACATTATATTGGAATATATAATAAATCAGTGTGACCACTAATTTAGCTTTAGCAAAAATTTGTCTACTATATAAAATTAATGTTGTTTAAATTTTATTACTTCTGTAAAGTGATAAATTCAACTTTTAATTTAGGTTGTGTAGTTGTCAGAGGGATAATAGCACAATGAGCTCATCCCTGCGTTCACATATATGTATAAGTATACACCATTATAATTTTAAAGAGTTCTGTCATCAGGAGGGGCAAGCAAATATTTACATTCTCTCCCTCTCCCTTTCTCTCCCTCTCTTTCATTCCCTCTCCCTCTCCCCAACTCTCTGCCCTTCCCCCCAAATTGGCTTTGCTGTAGGTTGGCTGCAGGGAATATCTATGACTCTATCAGTTACTCTGCCTTAACAAATGATAAGTTTGAGTCATTTATGCTCAAATTGACGTACCTTCAGGACACACTCATAAGTGAAATAAATAGGTCACAGATGTTTAAATATTGTATCTGTTCTATAGTATGGGAAACTGAAGATGTTAATGAGTTCTAGAATATATGATGAATATTGTGAAATAAAAAATATTCAAAGGGATATGGGGTACAGGGTGAGTAATGAGTGGCAAGAAAAAAATATGATGTAATAAAAAAGGGAAACAAAGCTTATGTATTTAGGGGGCAGGAGATTGTGGGGTGGGTAGGGAAATGGGAAAAAATGAGAATTGAATCATGTCATATACTGGTACAGATTCTTAGTATTGAGTGTGATCATGATGTGTATGTACATTGTACCAATAAAGATTTTTTTAATGTAGGTGATTAAAAAGTTAAGCCTCAGCAAATTTGCTACAATATACCCCACTCAATTAGCAATATCCACAAATAATACCACTGTTCACTTTTTTCATCAAACCCCAAACTAATCACGTTTCCTTATTAGAAATTAACAAATAGGGCTGGAGGGTTAGCTCAGTGGTTCCAGTGCCTGCCTCGCAAGCGTAAGGACCTGAGTTCGATCCCCGGTTACCACATATAATGCTGGGCGTGGTGGCTCACGCCTGTAATCCCAGCAC
>PVIC010018093.1:0-32000 GCA_004025085.1 Thryonomys swinderianus
TTTTTTTTGAGACAAGGTCTCGCTTTGTAGTTCAGGCTGGCCCTGAGCCCACTATGTAGACCAGGAAAGCCTCGAACTCAGTAATCCTCCTGCCTCTGCCTCCCGAGTGCTGGGATTACAGGCGTGAGCCACCACGCCTGGCAAACCCTATCTTTCTTTTATCTGAGACCTCTCCTCTCCTCTGTGGTTCCTCCTCCCAAGCTAATCAAAGTTTACAAACTGCAGCTTTCCCTCCTTCCCGTCACAGCCACATTTCTTATCAGAGGCATGTGGTATTCAGCCAGAAACTCAGGAATCTAGACATAACTCTTTTTTTTTTTCTTTTCAAACTAGGGGAGAGATGTGGAAGAGCTGTGATTCAGAAACCAATAGAACAAGGACAGTGCCCTAATGCAAAGTCTCAGTGTTTGGAATCTGTAACGGAGGAGGCTGATGCTGGCCACTTGAGCACTTACTACACCAAGAGTCAGTTCCTCTGGAAACTGACACAGGACCAAGCTCTTGGGGTAGATCAAGGGGCCCAGGTGTGGGGCAACCAGGACGGGCAGAGGCCAATTCCACTCACTCCTTGGTTTCAACTACTATTACGGCTTGAAGATTTTCACATCTGTAGTTTTAGCACTGACCTCTCCTATAAGACCCACACTGGAATTACACAATTTATTGCTGCCTTTCCATTTATCACTTTAAATTCAACATTTCTCGAACTGAACATTTGAAACCCCTAATACTATTTTTCCTCCTGAATTCATTATCTCAGTGAGAGACAGCACCAATCAGATGTGCAATCTAGAAACCCAGTATCCTTGATTTCTTTCCCTTACCTGATACATCTGATAAATGTCTTAAATCTGTTCTTCTTTTCTTTTTTTTTTTCTGAAGGTTTCTGGAATCAGTGTGTCTAATTTAAGATCCCCACCATCTCTTCACTTAGACTGTGGGCGTCCCTTTTAACTAGTTTACTGTTCTGAAGCTCATCAGAGACTGACACTCGATAACTTCAGCTGGTGAGAGTTGGCTGTTGGCTTCTCTTCCCAACTCTGTGTTCCACAGTGTCATTTTGGCAACTTGAAACTAGCACAGAGGTAGTATTAATACCACAGGAATCAGCAGAGACTGCAAATAAGTATCTTCTATTTTTCTTCTGTGGAGAGCTGGTTCCTAAAAACCTTTACCAGTAAAATTGCCGCTACCTATTTTCCACACTTTAGGCACCTTGATCTTTGTAACACACTTATTAAACTATGCCACGCTTCAGAAGAAACCTTTCAGTAGCCTCTAACAGCTAGTAAATAAATAAGATTCTTAATGGCATGGAAGGCCTTTTATCATCTAATCTTTTCCTAAAGGTCCAGCTCCTCCATCCTTCCTTAGTCACAATGTATCCCTAGCACAAGAGGCAGAAGCTTATTGAATCAAGTCAAATTTGCCTCACAAATGTAGTTTGTTTGGCCTATACACTATCTTTAAAACTTTTAAGCTAATAAAAGAGTCTAAAAATTTTATTCAAACCGTAAATTCATATCCTTGACTTTTTTTGAAATATCATGACACTGGGCCCTTTGTCGCTTTTTTTTTTTTTTTTGAGACAGGGTCTCGCTTTGGAGTTCAGGCTGGCCCCAACCTCACTATGTAGCCCAGGGAAACCTCAAACTCATAGCAATCCTCCTGCCTCTGTCTCCCAAGTGCTGCAATTATTTCTTGCTTATTATAACAATGATTTGCAGCAGTCACTTCCCTTGAGACATACTCACATTATTGGCTCTTACCATTCATTGACTCATCTTAGGCATATACACCTACACCTGGTTTCTATTAGTTGTTATCAGATTGGCTCCTTTGCAGATCATGCCATAAAATCGACGTTATTATCCAAATCCATGGATCTTCATTATAGCACACTTTTCTTTGCACTGCCTATCCCAATGATAGTGCACGGTCCCTGTATAGTCTTGCAAGGAAAAGCAGCAGAATGATGAACAGAAGTGGTAGGAGTTGTAGGCATCTGTGGTCTATGGATCAGGGTCTCCACGTCAAAACAATATCACTGAAAAATCACAAACAGGAAGCTCTATCTGAGACCTCAGGGTAGTTTAATATACAGCCAGTCTGTTAACTCTCTATGGAATGTTAAGATGTCTACCTTCTCAGCTGGACTTGGGAAGTAAAGGCCAGGAGAAATTTACTCATATTGATCCAAATAGTGGGGGCTAAGTCTTTAAACACGACGTTCATTGTCTTAATCTGATCATCTATTTACCCTCTTTGCTAAACGCCTACTGTGTGCCTCGCACTATGCTAGATGCTGTAGGGAAAATGAGCTAATAGACAGCTCCTCTTTTAGGACAGAACCACCTCTCCTATTAAGGAGGAGGAAATACATGTGAGAAGTAATTGTAGAATAATGTAAAGCAGCATTGGAAAAGTGATTGTTTTGAATGTAACTTAGTGTCCACAGCTTTTGGGTGGGCAGCAAGGGATGGGAAAAGAGAAGAATAGAAGCTATTAAAGAAGCTAGATCTTCAGTGTGCCTTGACTGGCAAAGAAATGGGGTGAGACCATTCTCTACAGGGGGTTCCACAAGGATATACTCATGGAGAGTAGTAAATGAGGTCAGTGTACAAATCTGTGAAAGACAACACTGACTGGAAGAGAAAAGGCAGTCAGAATGGGAGAACATTGCTGGCCACTGAACACCACTTTTCAGAATTTCTTTGGATGCTGAGTACTCAAAGAGCCAAATGAAAGAACATAAAGCTCCTTGTTGGACAATGGATGGAGGTAGCTCTGGAAAGTGTTTCATACACTAGGAGTAGACAGCAACCTTTTGGCTCTATGACACAAAAGAGGCTAAATAATATTCATGGATATTTCTGTGTGCATTGGTCATGGTGGCACCATTAACATAAAAGAAAATAAGAAAGGAAAAGAGTAAAAAAAAAGTAGAAAAAGGCAACTGAGCGGAGAGAGAGAGAAAACAAAGGAACAGCATCATGTGAGAAAACAGACAGTACCTCCACTCTAACCAAGGAAGCCTGTGCTACACAGAATCTTCTTTCAATGCTTTTAGATAGTGACACAGATTCAGCAATGTCTCTACGCACAGAAAGGACAGATTTCCCAGCTCTGGTTTCACTTCTTTCTGGGACAGAGCGTGATAAATTGTTCACTTACAATCTCTCCCAATGCTAGGCTGTATGCCAACTGTGTTTATGTTCATTTCCAGGCCCACTCAGGCCTACTTCTTCTTTAGCCTGTAGGTTTGTGTTAATTTCTGAGATTATTCTTCCTCGTGTACAATTTACTTTATGAACCAAGTGGCTCATTTCCTGCTGTTTTGTTTGTAGCTGCTCCCTCTAAATGTTTAACACTGTTTACTTGCTGTTCCATCACAGCAATTGATGACCAATGTGCAGCCAGCTTTCAACTGTTCAGAGGCTGACTCAACCTCTCAGGGAAGAAAACAGGTTTCTTACAAATTCCTCCTTCTCTACTACCCCCACACTCTCTGTTTCATGGCTACTTCACTTTAGGGAACCTCTCATGCCCAAGTGAAAGGGAAGCAAAAATGATGAAAAATAGTAACTCACCCTTCTGTTAGGTGGCCAGTAATGATGAGTTGTTTTTAAAGAGGTTTAGACAGTAAAAGAAAGACACTACTCTTTAAAATACTATTTGTCTATTTTGTGAAAATGTCAATATTCATATTCTGTTCTCCCCAGTTAAATTGAGTATTAGGAACTTTTTTCTTTCCTTAAGTGTAGTAAGATCAGTACTTCCCAGTGTTCTGGAATTTTATATAGCTCCAGCCCTACATAAATAAGCTTCTTTATTATTCCAGCCTTACCCATATCACAACTATGGATCTTGCTAATGCTTGGACTCCTCTGGGTGTCTAATGTGCTCAGTTGCCTTAATGGTCTGGAAGAAGACTGGGTCCCAAACGACCTAAATTCTAAGTTTGAAAAAAAACTAAATTCATTGTTTAGGATCTGCTTCCCCAGAAGTACTTCTGAATACCTAAAGAGCTTCCCACACCTTTCACTGATCACTCCATTTATAATAAACATTACATAACAGACATGGCAAATTTTGTCAAAGGGCTTTTTGCTATTATTCACCCATCCTTAAGACCAGAAGTTATCATTTATGAGATAATTATTCCTGATGAAAACAAATTAGCTTTACCATCCCAAGAGCTAGAAGAAGTGGGATGAATCTTTAGTCCTCTAAACTTCCTTACATAGCACATACATAGTAAATGTAACTATTTGAAAGAGTTTTCTCTTTATACACCAAGGCTTAAGTTAGACAATCATTAAGATGGTTGATTGGCTATTTTAAACCTTTCAAACAAATATTCCTGAAGCCTCTAGAACTCATTTGAAACTGAATGCATGCTACTGAGTATTGTTACTAACTTTATATAAGTTGATTGCACAACTAAACTCTAAAAGGTCAGGACACTCAACACCTTAGTCTCTACTATTTTGTCTTAGACAAAACTGAGCATGTTACAATAACGTGATTTAATAGCCTAGCTTTAGAGTCACACTGGCTGGGTTTGCATCTTGGGTCTGCTGCTGAAAATTACATAACTTTGGGTATGTTCTTTAACCTCTCTATATCTCGGCCCCTTCATATGAAGAGACTGTCTCACAAGGTGATTGTGTGTATTAAATAAGTAAATCCATGTAAAGTGCTCAGAACAATAGCTGAAACACAGTAAGCATTCCACAAACATCAGCTGTTCTGGTAAGAAGTGTCAACAAAATGGAGACCCCAGGTCCTGAATAAGTGATGAATTCTATTATCCTTCTCTCTCAAAAATTTAATCTTTCCCCTCTGCTTCTCATTTCTTGTACAAACCTAGGTTCCCACACTAATGATGGACACCCAGTTCTCTGAGTTCACACCGGACATCACTCCCATCATGCTGGCTGCCCACACCAACAACTATGAAATCATCAAATTGCTTGTCCAAAAACGAGTCACTATTCCCCGGCCTCACCAGATCCGCTGCAACTGTGTGGAATGTGTATCTAGTTCAGAGGTAGACAGCCTGCGCCACTCCCGCTCCAGACTGAACATCTATAAGGCTCTGGCAAGTCCCTCACTCATTGCCTTATCAAGCGAGGACCCCATCTTAACTGCCTTCCGCCTGGGCTGGGAGCTCAAGGAGCTCAGCAAGGTGGAGAATGAATTCAAGGCTGAGTACGAAGAGCTCTCTCAGCAGTGCAAGCTCTTTGCCAAAGACCTGCTGGACCAAGCTCGGAGCTCCCGGGAACTGGAGATCATCCTAAACCATAGAGATGACCACAGTGAAGAGCTTGATCCACAGAAGTACCATGACCTTGCCAAGCTCAAAGTGGCAATCAAGTACCACCAGAAAGAGGTAAGTTGAAATCATTTCTGCTTTCAGGGTAGCTTAGGGCCTCCAAAGTCCAGAGCAGGAGAGTGAAAGTCAGTGTTTTTCTACCACTTAGACTTCTAATAGCTACTTAGACAATTCTCATAAAGATGGTCACTCATCTAAGACACAGGCAACCTTTGTGTATTTTCTTAATGATCAGAAAAGTAGGGCCAGGGATTTAGCTTAATGGTTCCAGCATGTGCCTGGCAAGTGCAAGGTCCTGAGTTCAACCCCTGGTACCACATACCACAATACCAGGCATGGTAGCTCATGCCTGTAATCCCAGCACTCTGGAGGCAGAGGCAGGAGGATTGCCTACAAAGTGAGACCCTGTCTCAGAAACCTAAAAGAAAAAAACCTAACCACGTGGTTCTTTGATAAGCAAGCATTCAGGATAGAGAAGAGAAGCATTAGTCCTGCCATTGTGGAACACACAAGGTAGTGGTGAACATTAATGACCACTTTAATGAATATGAGATTACAAATTAAGATAAATATCCCAAAGGAGCAGTGTTCTGTGATAGCACATAGAAAAGGATTTTACCCTATACACTAGCACCATAGAGAGAGTGATGAAGGCCGACTTACCACATACATGCTGGTGACTGTTGGTAAAATGGCATCCCTGTTAAGGGCAGCCCTTTAACAAGAAGACTGAGAAAGATGGCGCCTTACTCAAGATTTGTAGTTCTATAGAAGGCTGAAGCAACAGTCTGATATGGTTTGACCTCCAACACAGAATCCATCTCTTTGAGGAAGGCCAGTCCAAACAGGTCACAGGAGAGGGCTTAGCTTTCCAGCTAAACCAAATTTAAAATTGGACTTCTGTTTCATGCCATTTTATCCAACAATTCCGGAGAGACTCCTAGAAAATCTAATTTCTATTTGGAAGGTGGTACACTGTAGTACCTCAGAAAGGGTAGGGGCTAAGGAGTCAGGGCAGTTGAAGACAGAATTCCAACACACTAGCTGTGTGACCTGAGAAAAGTGACTCAAATCGCCAGGGTATTAATTTCTCACTTATGAAATGGAGTTAATAATTTCTCCATGTCATATGGGTACTGTGGGAAATGAGAAAAGCTAGCATTCAATGAGTGGCATGGAAAATGATTTAGTTTACATTTCTATATCTCTTCCATTCTATCTTGAGTCAGATCCAAACAAATGGAACTAAGAGATGTTTGCCAGTTGAAGGCTATCACTGCATCCCTTTCATAGGTCCAGGCTCAGAGGCAAACAACATTTTATTTTATGTTTGTTCGCCTGGTGGACAGAGGACAGGGCTAGGCTCTATGATTTGAATCCATGGACAACATTTACCTTTCATGGTCACTTTGAATTTGGATAACACTCAGAAGTCACGTGGTAGCAGATCTAATGAGTAAGTTGGATAAGGTCACAGTAATGTTTCAAGGAGCCTGCCTTTTCGTTGGATGACAGTAGCAACATTCACCATATTTTTTGTCATACCTTATAAAAACTTTCATGAAAGAGGACTTCCAGAACTTCTTCAGAAAGTGGCAGAATGATGGTATGTATGTTTCAATTGAGGAGGAATATTTTGAGGAGAATTAATGTAATGTGTTTTTATTGCAATAATTCCTAAAATTTAAACATTCATCATATACTCTGATCACACATCATATATTTCTATTAATGTATTAGTTTCAATGTTTCTTCACTTTAGTAACAAGACTGAGAAAGAAGTCACAGGTGTTTTATCATATGAGTTGTCACCAAGTGACAGAAAGGTTAATCGATAACAGAATAATTTTAAATACTCCATAGAATATGACTGAATTCTGCATTCCTCACTCACCTGGATATGAAATTTAACAGCTGCCACCATAAAAATTGACAAGCATTTATTTTCAAAAATTTCATTGCAATGATTGATCCTTGTCATATCATCTTCTATTTTATGTCTGAAGCTCTTCTGCTCATATAATCTTCAGTTGCCTCTTTTAGTTACCGCTCCATTTGGAGATCATCTTGATGATCTTTTCACATTTACAGGATTATGTGTCATACAGCCATGGAATCACCCTTGTTTCTATTTAACTGCCCTCCATCCCTCATTAACCTTCACAACAGTTTTGTTCTTAGTCCTTTTACTATCCTGAACTGTCTCCTCTGTGTTCATTTCAAATTTTTTTATTACTGTTATTGTACAGTACTGTTGTGTTATGATATGGCCATATATTTCTTAGCCATCATTATATCAACCAGAATGTACCAAGGCACTACATTTCTTTGTACTCTCAGAATTATGCAACAGAGATGCCAAAATCGTTTCCTGGAGCCATTTACTAAATGTGATAAAGTGGAAGGAGTCATTTTATTGTGGTAAAAGACACATTTAAAATTTTCTATTTTAACCACTTTTAATTTATGGTTCAACTGCATTAATATATTTGTGTTGTGAAACCATGATCACTAGGGTTGAATTTTGAAGATGCAGAAGCTGTGGGTGTCTACTTTTCTTTCAATAATGAGCTGATTTAATTAGTTTCATATTTTGCAGAACACATTTTTTTTTGTAAGACTGGCAAAGGAGCACCTCTTTGCTATTCAAAATTATGGATCTTCATCAGGGATACAAAATCAATCCAAAAAGACTGTATTTATGTAAAGATGAACACATTTTCAGTTTAGTTCCATTCACTGATCATTGTAAGTCAAGTCAATGAGAACACTTTCATTTAATAATAGATGGAACCATTTCAGGCAAAGCACACAGAACTCTTGGGCTCGGGAGGACCTCTCAGTCAGTACTGAGCAGGCCCTGACTTTATTCTTCAGTGCTCTTTTATAGTATTTCTAGCTACAGTGCTTATGTGCAAGGCTTTCAATGGACAATGTAGTTAGTGGTTAACATATAGGTTTAGCATGATTAGAACTCTTAAATCCAGATTTGCAACAAGGATACTGTGGCTCTGAACCTCAATGAGAATATTTCCTGATAAAGACTTTATTTTGTAGATCCCATAAATCCAAATACAAAACTTAATGCTCTAGCCAGACATCAGAATCATTTTGAGACTTATCTCAGTCCAAAGTTTTCAAGATAAATTACCTTAGCAATGACCATTGTTCAATCTTAGTTTAGTTTATGTCAAACCAGGCTATGCTAGTTAGCAGGTCAGACTTCTGAATCCAGACATATCTTACACTTTATAGTCTAAGGATATTCCTTTGGTTACCTGGTCATCAAACTCTATAAACTCCTTCTGACTTGTAACTTCATTTCCACTGAAAACAAATCCGTCTTGATCTGTAAATTACAGTGTATTTTTTTAATCTGAGATTCTGCTGAGTCTCAAAATAAGTGCAGTCAATGATTTCTCTTAGTCAATCCATACATCTAGTTTAAGGATACATAATTACATCTTATTGAACAAATAACTAATGTCCTTGTTTGGGATGTTTTTGTGATTTTACTGTAATAAGTTTGGTAATAAATATAATCATGTAAGTTACTGAGGTTCCAGTGATTCAAGTGTTTGTGAGAATCTCATTCTTAAGTCTCTGATTTAAGGTAGCAGACAAGGTCTGTTTAATAAATATCCACAATCTATTATGTAAAGAAGTGAAGCATACACACAATTCTTTAAGACATAAATATGAAAAAAGGTTATGATCTTGATCATTTATTGTATTATGGGATACATTTGATTACCCATTTTGTTGGGGAAAAAACTATAAGATATGATTAAATTAGGAAATTAATCTCTCTTTTGAACACAATGGATTGAAACCTAACTTTATCCTTTCATTATTCCCATGGAAAGTGTACACAACGTTTTCGTGTTACAGAAAAATGCCTCAAATTCCTTGGAGCCAGTCTGTGTAATTCACCAAGGAGGAAAACATATAAATGTCTTAAGTAGGTCAAGAATCTGATGGAATACAATTGCAGAATTGCATGTCGGGAGTCCCTAAACAAGTTAGAGACATTTTTAAAAATATAGTTTTCCCAGACAACCTTCAACCCCTGAAGAAGTCTGACAAAGGAATGGGCAATAATTCTTTCCTAAGGCTAGGATTACTCAAAAGGTGATTTCTTCTAGATGGCCATGGGATGTCTAAACTAATAGAGTAAAAATATCTTATTTCCTACTTGACTCTATGCTTGCTATCAGGTGGACCATTTCTACCTTCAGGGATAGACATTCTTTCTCTATTGTCTATAATCAGGAACAGAACAGAGCTAATGTGTCACTTCACTCTTTGTGCCATCCCCAATGACATCCTGCTCAAATTTCTTCTAAAGCATGCTGTAAATCCAACCAGGAAAGATGAAGAAATACACAGCATGGGTGGATACTTTCTCATTGGGTAAAGGTATTATAGGAGAGAGGCATTAAGAAGTCTTGCACCAGGGAAAAGGACTCAAAGTCCACTCATACCTTAAGTTTCAAGCACCAAGTCTCAGCTGAAATGTGTATTCCATAAAAATCAGGCAATATAGTTAGGCATGGTAGTACATGCCTGGGATCATAGTACTCTGGGGGGCTGAGGCAGGAAGATGGAAACTTTAAAACCCAGCTGAGCCATAAGTGACTTAGTGAGATCATGTCTCAAATACAAAAATAAAGGAGTAGGATGCTGGGGGTGTATCTCACTGTGGAAGTTCTTGGTTCAATCTCAAGTACTGTGAGCAACAATATCTTTTCTCTAAAAGTTAGATGCACCAAAACTTATTTCCAAAAGTAAATAGTGGATTATCAACATTAAAATTTTAGAAGATACACTTTCAAAGCATGCCAGTGTTTCTTCACGTTAAAGTAAGAATATGACTATTAAACATGGTTATTATTCCCAGAATTTGTCATAATATGGAGGGCATATATGGTCATGTGGTCTCACCAACAATCTTTATTAGTGATGTCTTTGATTAAAGGAATCTGAACAACTTGTATTTTGTGTGTACCCAGCAGTATACTTTACACAAATCAGTGTATTAAAGTAAAATAAATAAAATAAACCTCTTGAGATGCTTTCATTACTTTTCCAAGATTGTTAAAAAGAAATTATGACAAGAGATAAAGTCAAGTGGCTTTCTTTATCTTGCTAAAAGTCTTCTTCATCCTTTTGAGGTATAAGGGTGATCACTTTAAGAAATACTTTATTACCCTGACATGTGGTTTAGTTGTTATCTCTCAATACTAGGAATTCTCAAATAATTTAGGAACTAGCAGTTATTTTTACTTTTCTTAGAAATTTTCTTTGGTCATTTGACTGGTTTGTAAGGATTATACAGATAGGAAAAACACAAGTTTTAAATGCGTATTGGAGGGAGCAGAGTCCGTGTGAAAACAAGTGGTGTACCCAGGAGAAATCACTAAATAATTCTGGTTGTCTGCATAAAAACACAATACTCATCCTACTTGATATAAAAAATAACTATGAAAATCTGTCTGGATTGTGGTGGGTTAATAATATTCAGGGTTATATAAATGCCTCATGAAGCAAATCTTTACCCTTAAGTGGAATAAACTTATTATTCCCTGAAGTTCTTTCATTATTGTTTTTTTATATTCCTACTAAAACTCAAATAGTCTCCCCCAAAGAATCTAATTTGATGGAAAGTAAGCTCCTAAGAATAAAACAAAAGCTGATTCCAAACTATACATTAACTTTGACATGAGTAGAACAAGGAAGTTCTGATCTCTCAGAAAATGGGTGTGAAACTGATGGGTAACCTTTACATGTCAAATAGACTGTCAAGTGTTCTCATGCAGACATTTTTCAGATATCCATGGAAAGTCCTGATTCTATGTATAGCAGCCTGTTCATTGCCAGACACACCAAATACTGAAAACTGTCTAGTTTTGTTCCTTATTACTATTGAAGATAATCAGAAAAATCATTACCCTTATTTTAAAAATGATAATAAGAAAAGTATGCTCAGAGAGATGTTACAGATTACCTGGAAAGCCAGAAGTAGAACTTCAGACTCTCATACAAAATTATAATTATACTTTAATACCTTCTGTTGAGCAGAGTTCTTTCATGCCCATTTATAGCAGCCTCCAAATTTACCAAAGTGATTTAAGATGACCACAATTCATTTGCTTTGTAATAAAATTTTAATAGTTAAAACTTAAAATAAAACAATGAAATGGTTTAAATCAACATTCTATAAGGATTATAAGGAACTGTAATCAATCATTGTAAGGACATAAGTATATAGCAAAAGTGAGTATGGATGATGGTTTGTGCTACCTCCTAACTGCCATCCACAGTCCTATTCCCCTTGAGTTCAACACCTTTAAGCTTGTCTCAGAAGAATGAGCCCCATCTGTCTACCTCTTCCTCCATTCCGTGTAAGAACTGGCTTTAGCACTAATCTCAAGATCTAGAAAAGGCCTAGTTTGAATAAAGGAAAAGGAGGAGATTTGGGATTTCGATCAGCAGCACCCAATCAGTGGGCTAAGATAGTTAACATTTCTTCCTCTAATGAGTTTTTAGATTTATATCAGCATCTTAAGTTTAGCTAATTTTTAAACCTGCTTAGGAACAAGCTTCATATAATGGCTTTCCACCCTAAGTGGTTGCATAACTAATGATTATTTATTCATGTTCTACTCTCTCCAAAAATCGTCTCTCCTGCTAGTTCTTATCCCTAAGTATTTTCTTATCCCTCAGTATTTCCTAAACTTACTTATCACTATTAACTATTTCTAAATGTTTCACACAACAAGAATTAAGAAAAAGATCTCTTTGGAGTAGGACTACCTTTTAACAATTCTTAAACATGTACAGTTAAACAATCAAAACACTAACGTATGTCCAGTCCCAAGGTGCTATTACACTGCAACCTTTCCAGGAATCCCGGTATCAAAGAGGCTAGCCAGATCCACATACAAGGTCACAGCATTTTCCTGTTTTGACTCTGAAAGACTGTATTGGCAGCTGTTTTACAGGCTGGTTCTAATCTCATTTCAAGGTGTGGAGTAGTGCTACAGATTTCTCCTGATATTATTTCAATGAGCTGCCTGAGTGAGTAGAGTTGTTTGTGTTCTTATCAGACCCTGAGAGTTTTAACAAGCGCAGTGAAGTCCACGTTCTAGAGTTCTGCTTGGACAAAGAGCTATGTTTCAATACCTATGACATTTGAGGAACAGCACATTCTAGAGTTCTATATGTCCAGAGAGATCTCTATCCCTCAGAGTCTACTGTTTGAGGAACAGTACATGCTCTATATGTTCTAATCTTTGTAAAGGATCTATAATACCTTTTCTGGATAGAACTATCACTTTATTAAATTTGTTAAATCACTGAAAGTCAGGGGCCAAACTGAATCATGTCTCTCCTACTATTGCTCACCCAAATAAGACCTGGTTACGTATTCTAGTTTTGTGCATTTATCTTTAAAGGTAGCTCACCATCTATGCAGACCTCACTTAATGGTAAATTCAACCTCTGTCATGTAGTTTGCTAAAGCCATCTGTACTCAATGCTATTGTAACCTTTCTGACTGTACTGAGACTCTATATAAATCAATAGGGTCTGGTTCCCACCAAGATGGATTGCCTTCTACATATTGCTGTCTCAAAATCTGCATACACTACCCTGCCAATGGTACCTTTATGGATTTACCTAGCTTGTTAGCCTTTCATGAGATGCAAAGGTCAGCCTGTAGGAAGGCAGGCCATGATGTCCATGGGCCTGTCTGAAGAATAGATATTCTTCCAAACACAAATGAAAAGTACTCTCTGATATGGAATTGGTATAATCAGTGAATTTCCTTCACATTGGTTCCCTCTCTGTTTTTATGCAGGAGTCCCTCAACTACTGCATTTTTCCCTTCTGGTATGTGGAGAACTGTCATGGCTAAATACTACCCTATGTCTTGTTCATATTCATTACTGATCTCACCTCTCAGTAAAAAGAGAATAACATTGTTAGGTTGAAGCTGTAGCAGGTCCAATAAAGTAGCTGTGATGTGGGTCAGCATTTGTGGCAATAGTCCTACACTGGAACCTCTAAGCCCGAGCTTTTGCAAAGGCTCCTCCCTTGCAACACTCATCTGAATATCCTTCCGGAGTTTTATAATCTGGTAGATGCCACTCTTTCAGAATTATCCCCCTTAAACTGCTACAGCATTCTGCTTGACATAAGATCCAGTGGATTATATATTTTCAAGCACAAGTATCCTAAAATTGTCCTGCTAATGTGAAGGTAGTCGCTACAATGTCATCTTGGGGTTATTCCCCTTTTAATTTGTTTTTCATTCTAGAACAGTGAAACTGGGTTCCAAGATGTGATAGGTCCCAGGATTTTAGTTCAGTGTTAGGTTGAAGAGATTGTTTTTCTTTGTCCTTATTTGTAGAACAGGAGAAAAAAAAAAAGTAAAGAAAAAAAAAAAACACTGCTAAAGTTAGTTTTCTGAATAACAACAATGAGAGAAGACTAGTCTCTGCTAGAAGGAAAATAAATCTTACTTGTTCTATAAATTTTAACAGGGAAAATATACAACTAATTTCCAGAAAACTCAGAATATGTTTGAAACAGATAAAAGATCATTTTTCCCATTTGGTGAGGAAAAACTGGGACCTAGTCCTCTCCAGAAGTTTCAAAACCAGGTAACAAATTTTCATTTATGTCACCCACCCCCAACAAAGCTTGATCTACATCAAAGATGAGGTTCTCATCTTCTTTCAGTGAAAGTATGGATTCTAAATCAGAGAAATTAGCAAGATCTGGTAGTTGGGCTTCCTCTGGAGGAGCTTCCTCTGGAGGAGCTGCTTCTGCTTCTACCTGCTCTGCTACCATATTATTTGGTCCTAATGGGGGCATTTGCTGCTCTTGTGTAATAAATTGTAAAATCTCCTCAGCAAATCTTATTAACTGGGCTACGCAATCAATAAGCCTCCCAACAAGGACAGGAAGTGACACGGTCTCCATGCTTCAATTCTCTCAGATAAGATACTACTGAAGGCTGGAGCAAATGAAGCCTAGACGACAGCAGAGCCTGGCTGGTGAACAAGAGTTCTTTGGTTGATTTAGATGAAAAGTGAAGATGTTGACACAAATACGATGGTGATCAAGTACTGAAGGCCAGTGGTCCTACAGAACCTTTTGATGATATCAGTGAACCTCTCACAAAATATACAAATAGTACTTTTCTTTGTACTACTAGTAAACTGCTATTATAGTGACCATCAGACAGATTGTGACCATCAAGAGAAATCAGCAAAGCAGACCTAGTAAGAGAAAAAGAGAAATACAAAAATTAGCATCCTTGATCTCTTATTCAGGCTACAGCTCCTGGCTATAGGGTACCCCTGTTGAGAGGTGGCCACAGGACTGAAAGGTAATCTGAGCTATTGCTCCTCATTTTTTGGTTCTTTTTGATGAGGTAACACCTCCCTTTCCTTCAAGTTTCTCATGGTCTCTTTTTCCTGTTAGGGAATTTGAGAACAGAGAAAGACAGATAGTTTACCTGTATCTCCTGAAAAACTCTGCCGAAGAAAAACATGAATTCAGGGTCTTTCAGTTAGTTCTGGCAATATTAGTTCCTTTGCCTTGCAGCCATTGATAGCTGGAGCTACTAGATATTGTCTATGTTTCCTATAATCCAGTCATTAAAGCTTTTAATGCTCTGAGTCCTGGTAGTGCATGGTAAATGAGAGTCCCACATTTTGTATGTTTGGCCAAACTTTGAATAACTGCAGTTATAAAATCAGTTCCTTGGTTGTTTTTAATTTAGTGCTCATTTTCCCTATTTAGCAGTTGGTCCTTCCAGCAGTGTCTAAAGCTGTGATGTGCTATTTCCATCTGCACATCTAGTGGGTTCTGCACACCCACTTCTTCAAGGCAATATTGTAAACTCTAGGGATCAGTCCAAACAAACTACCTACCACACCTGTCTGCCTTACCTTTGAAATAGATTCATTCCTCTTCAAATGGATTGAGGATATATAAAGTTATTAGTAACTTAATATAGCTCATACTATCTACTCACTTTTTTGTTTGATTCACAGGGTTTTTTTTTTTCATTTTTCTCTTATACTTACCTACTACTTTCATATCTATATATGCTGAGGTTTCTAATTTCCTTTCAATGACCTTATATTGAACTGACAAGGGAATCCAAGGCTGCATGGGTTATATTCCTTAGGAAGGAGGCAGACTTTCTCCTCTCATTAAAATGAGTAATTCTTTCCATTCTAATGAGCTGATTCATGTCCTACCTGAATTGCTAAAATATTTTCATTAATTTATTTTCACATCTTCCTTCACCATGTTTTCCACTAATAGTGTAGACCATTAGTTTCCATTCATTAGAGCATATATCTCTAGTCTATAGTTGATCAGTGTGACTATATACCTTTGGCCACTATTTTCTAGGGCATATCTACACATTAAATTTCCAGGTAGCCATGCTAAAAATTGGACTCTTGTCTTTCTCAGGATCTTTCTAGAGGATAATCTTAAGAAGCAACTATTCAACTCACTCCTTTAGGATTCCTTCATGCCTATCATGACTAGTTCCCAGCAGTTCTGATCAGAGTGGGCCCAATAAGCCAGAGGCCTCCCCTTCAGCTCACTGTACTCCTCCGATGTTTACTGGAGTACACCAACTTATCAGCCAGTTGGTCTGTGACTATGCATGGGGCTCACTGGTCCCACAGGACCCATTTTGATTCACTCAGTTACAATGTCTCCAGTTAGAGTCAGTTCTGTCAGATAATTCTAGTTTTTGGTCCAAAATCTACCTGTTTCCCACTAAGTATTCACAGTATTTTTGTGTTAGGGCACTTACAACTATTCCTATATTGCTGTTTGTTTTCTGTCTCCCACTCTACTGTGTGTGGCCTTATAGGGACTAAAATGTGTCATAAGATTAAGAAACCTATCTGTTTTGTTTTCTTTCTTTCTTTCTTTCTTTCTTTCTTTCTTTCTTTCTTTCTTTCTTTTTCTTTTTTTTTTTTTTTAGACAGGGTCTTGCTTAGTAGTTCAGGTTGGCTCTGAGCTCACTGTGTAGCCCAGGGAAGCCTGGAACTCAGCAGTTCTCCTGTCTCTGCCTCCCCAGTGCTGGAATTACAGGCGTGAGCCACCACACCCGGCCTGTTTTCTGCTCTGTCTCTAAGCAGAGAAGCATGACTGGCATGTGGTAGATAATCTGTGGCCTTCAGTGAAAGGCACAAAGGGACAGAACATCAGGAGAGCAATTTAGTTTTTTTGTTTTCTGATACAGAGTCTCACCATGTAGTGCAGGCCGGCCTAGAACTTACTGTGTAATCCAGAATGGCCTCAAACTTATGGCAATCCTCCTGTCTCGCTCAGCTGAGAGTGAGGATTACAGGCATGCACCATCATGCATGGCTGGGCAGGAGAACAGTGTTTAGCATGCTCACCCAGTAAATACAATCAAAGTTCAGCCATGCATGGTAAGAGCACTAAGTAAAAAGTTGGACCGACTCATAAAAATGCAGTTGATAAAATGAAGAGGCAAAAGAATAAAACAACTATTAACAAAACATACACATATTTAAGAAATCATAGTCAGAATATATGAAAACCTCTGCAATTAATAACAAAAATGCAAACAAGTTCATTTTTAGACAGGCAAAAGAACAGACATTTGACAAAGAAAGATGACCAAGTAATGAACTAAAATTAGACTGACAACATTAAATGTTGACAAAGATATAAAACAACCAGCATTTTCACACACTGCTGATAGTATAAAATGGTACAATTTCTTTGATAAAACATCTGTAAGTTACTTGTAAAACCAGCATGCAGCTAGCTATGTCCCAAAAATTCTAACTACTGAATTTACACAAGAGAAATGGAAATTCATAAAAAGACTTTATAAAAATAATTATAACCACCAAAAGAGTAGAAAAAGACCAAGTATCCAACAAGAAGATAATAAAAAATGTGGTGTATTCATAAAACATGCCAGTAATCATCAATAAAAATGGTACTGCTAATAAGAACAAGGACCTGAAAGAATGTTGAAAATATTGACCTTGATGGAAAAAAAGATAGCCACAAAAGCATATTGTATGTATGTATGTGTGTGTATAATATATATATATATTATACACACACACACACACACACACACACACACACACACACCACAGTGTAGAAAATACAAAAAAATCTACAGTGGAAAAATGTCAGAATATAGGTCGCACCTAGGAGGGTGGAGACTGATAGAGAAGAAGTAGAAGAGAACTTTCTGGGGTGATAGTAATGATTTTTTTTTTTGAGACAGGGTCTCGCTTTGTAATTCGGGCTGGCTCTGAGCTCACTATGTAGCCTAGGCAAGCTTCGAACTCAGCAATCCTCCTGTTTCTGCCTCCTGAGTGCTGGGATTACAGGCGTGAGCCACCACGCCTGGCAGTAATGATATTTTAAAAAGACTGTCAGTTACATGGGGCTCTGCACTTGTCAAAACACTTAAAATTTGTTATTTCACTTTATGTAAATTTTAATGTCTCCAAATTAAGCAAACATCCTCTGTACCCTCCAAAACTATGCATCAGTTGAGATGACATGTCCTAACTAATTATCTAATAAATACATTTATGGATGAATTATTGTGTCAAACAAATGGAGAATTTCACTTTTTATATACTAGTATACTTAACCCCCACAATAAAATAACTCTGTGACAGCTGAGGACTTAGCTCAAGTGGTACCGCACCAACCTTGCATGCTCAAGGGCCCAAGTCCAATCCCTGGTACCACAAAAAACAAACAAACAAACAAACAAACAAAACTCTGTGAAGTTACAGTGGAAAAAATGAGGATTGTGTTCCATGGTCACATGCTAAGTAAAGACACCCATGTCTAACCTCCAAAATGTTGTATCAGAGAGTACAAACTCAGGTGCACCTCCAATAATATTTCAATCTGAGAGCCTGAGCTGGTAGCTCAGGGGTAAGGCACCTGCCTAAATATGCAAAGTCCTGGGTTATACCCCCCAAACCAAACTGTAGGCAGAGTTGCTGTCATGAAGCAGTGCCCACTTCTCATTCTCCTAAACAAGAAAGGAACCATCGATGTTAGTCACATTTCTGGCACTCAAAACAGACTGAATTCTAAGTTGCATGTTCCAACGCAGAGTGGTGGAGAGCAGGATCAGCCCCTACAGGATCCCCATCACCTGTTACAGCAGCCCAGGGCTGTGTCCACTGCTTGCCCTTCCCCAACCTACAAAATGGTCTAAACACTCAGAAACTACTCACCTGTGACAGAGCCAAGTCGGGCTAGAAGGTCACAGCTGTGCCTGTAGAATGGTGTCTGTTCTACTGTTTTCAAATAGGACAGGAACACTCCTCCACAACTAAAAAACAATCCCCCAAAAAGATAAATTGCACAGTTAATCGCAGTAAGGATATCACCAGGATGTGGAACAAGGACATAACATACTAAAATTTCAGAGAACAAAGAGCCCTTTCTTTTTAAAAATTTTTGGCTCTTCATTTTTTTAATTTCATTAGTATATTTATAGTCCTTAAAGTTTGTATCCACCTTGGGAAGTGGGCATATGTGTATAGCAGACCTGGTTTCATGTTTTAATTATTATTCCTAGCTCATGTTTATAAGAAATAATGTGGGTTTTTAGGGGCAGATCCCTTATAAATTGGAAGAATTCCAGGATACTGAGGGTAAGGGGAAAGGGAGAGGGGAAGGCAAAGTAAGAATTAAAATATGTGCAAGTACTGAAGAGCCCTGTCTAAGTGAGTCCATAGTCATAGATATGTCTCCCTCCCTCTGGCATTTGCTACTTCTGGGCTGAAGATGTGCCTTGGTCCTAAGGTGAGGAGTCTACTGTGGAAAGGAGAAATCAGAACATTTTTGGTATCTGCTGAAGATTAGCATAACGGTATTCAAAGTTGAGACACACAAACTAGATTTTCTTACCTGAAATTAGTTGCGTTTTAGGCTGGCATCCAGCCAGAGAGAGAGAGTGAAATCTTTCGCAATCCTCTGGAACTTACAGCCAACTTCGCACTGGAAAAAAAAAAAGGTATTGCACAAACACACTGTTGGTGTGCACTCCAAAAGGTCATAGAGATTTCCAAGTTAGAGGGACCTGGAAGTCTACTGGATCAATAAGATCAAAGCCACTCTCAAAGGGCACCTCAACCAAAGTAATCCCAAAACTTGCAAGGGTAAATAAAGGTCTTAATATACCCAAACATCTTAGAGAATAAAACTAGAGGATATACAATGCTATTAGAACAAGACTAAATCACAGGATGACAAATATTACATATTCCCTGTCATATATGGAAACTTTGAAAAGTCACACTAAATGTGTAACTGTGATTACTGGAGGCTGGAACAGGTACCAGGGAGAGGGATAAAGGAAAGCCAGGTGGTGGCACTGTAACACAGAAGGAAGACGTTCTGGTGGTCCATGCCACAGTGAGAAGGTAATAGTTAATAATAACCCATTGGAACGTCATAAGGAAGTAGAAGAGAGAAGCTCAAAGCTTAAACATAAAGAAACAAAAGGAGAGGGAAATGTGAATTACTTTACTTAATGCACACTGTGTGCATGTGCTGGAATAGCACATGGTACCTCATTAATATTACATACTAACTGAAAATAGAATTTTAAAAAGACATTAAGGCTAACTTTCTGACTACGTAAATTAAGACAGCATAGTAATGGTATAAGGAGAGCCGAATCAATGGAATTATGATCCACACTTCACACAATAAGAATAATTTAAATAGATCACAGATAGTCAAATACTGGATCTTCTCTTTGATATGAGCACCTGTAGATGCAAATGAGCTCTAGAAAGTATGACAGTTTTTGTAGAATGGGAAATTTCCAAAGGAAATGTGGTGTGGGAATGTAATGAGGGGATGGAATAAATATGATTCTGAAAGAAAATACAAGAGCATGTATATAGGGGGTGGGCAGGTGTGGGTGGGTAGGGATATGGGTAAAAAATGAGAATTAACATGTGTCATATATTGGTGCAAATTCCCCAATGTTATGTGTGATTGTGAGATGTATATAAAATGTACCAATAAAGAATTCAATTATAATTATAATAATAATTTAAACTATAAAAGATAAAATAATATAAAATCAATTAAAAGATAAATCAATAAAGTGTCTAGATCAAACCACAAGTGAAAATCCTCATTATCTTAGGTAGGCAAACATTTTTCTACAGGACACAAACAGCATTAACTATGAAAGACAATTTGAAGTTCACTAAATTAAGAGCTTCCACTTATCTAAAGCAAACTTGAGAGAAAAGATTAATCATGGGACAGAGGAAAAATACAGTATGTATCCAACCAAGGATTTATTTTCACTCTATACATATCCAACAAATGACTTATATGTTCTCTAGACACACATTTTTAAATTGTAAATCAATTAAGAAAACCACAATGTAGTTTTTAAGAACAAAAGAACTAATGTACATGTCACAAAAGAAATTATGCAAATGGCCAAGAAGTACATAGTTGTTCATCATTATTTTGCATCAGGGAAATACGAGTTAATACCGCAGTGACATGTACAAATGCCCCCCCAGAATAGCTAAATTTGAAAAGACTGACATCCAGCACTAAAAATATAGAGCTACTGGGAACTCTCATACATGGCTGGTAAGACAAGTGATGCAAGGGCTTGGAAGTGTCCAGCAGATTTTACCAAAGCTGGATGTACCTCCATCTTATAGACCTGCAATGCTGCTCTGAAGTGTATAATCAAACTAAGTGTGCAAACATTCACCAGCACACATGTACATGCATTTTAGATGAAATTAGATGCATAAAAGTACAATGCTTATATGAAATGCAAGAAGAGGAAAGTGAATGTATAATACTGAAGTGAATGAAGTGGTTACTTCTGAAAAGAGGATTATTGCCTGGAAAATAATATGAAAAATCTTTCTGGAATACTAAATATGTTGTGCATCTTGACATGATTACATATATTTAAAAAGCTGGGTGATGAATTTTTAGATACAGCACTAAATCCAGCTGAGCTTGGTATCACATGGCTATAATCCAAGCACTGTGGCTGAGGCAGGGGGATCACTAGTTTGACTCCAGGTCGGGTAATCAAGTTAGAACCTATCTCAAATGAAAAAATTAAATAAGTCATAGATATGTAAATACTGTATTTTTTCCTCTGGTATGAGAAACAGAAAATGTAAATGAGTTCTACAATGTATGATAAGCATTGTAAAATACAAAATATTCTAAGGGAAATGGGGATAGCGAGTAAGAAGGGAAAGAAAAAATTATGATGATAAAAATAAAGGGAGGCCGGGCGTGGTGGCTCAAGCCTGTCACCCCAGCACTCAGGAGGCAGAAGCAGGAGGATTGCTGAGTTCGAGGCTTGCCTGGGCTACATAGTGAGCTCAGGGCCAGCCTGAACTACAAAGTGAGACCCTGTCTCAAAAAAAAAAAAAAAAAGTAAATAAAGGGAAAATAAAGCTTATGTATATAGGGGATCGGGGTTGTAGGATGGGTGGGAGAAAGGAAAAATGAGAATTAAGTCATGTTATATAGTGATACGAATTTTAATGCTGAGTGTGATCATGATGTGTATATAAAATGTACCTATTTCACAGTTTTACAAAATGGCTGGGATTGTAGCTCAGTGCAAAGGCTCTGGGTTCAATCCCAGTATTCTTACCAAAAACAAACAAACAACAACCACTCAAGTACTGAAAACATTAAAATTTGTACCAAACCGCAAAACTTTCCTTTATTTTGCTCCTCTCTACAAAACTAGTGAGGTCAGCAAGATCGTGGTGAGACTCTACATTTTCTAAGTAGCTCAGTAAGACAACTGGGGTGACAGAGGCCACACTAACCATCCGATAACCAGGATTTTTAACCCATCTCATCTCTCCCTCCTCCTCTCTCCCTCCTCTCTTCTCCCTCCTTCCCTCTCCCTCCTTCCTTCTCCCTCCTTCTCTCTCCATCTCCCCTTCCCTCTCCCTCTCCCTCTCTTGGTATCCCGCCCTCTCTGCTTTTGTCAGCCTAACTAAATCAAAGGCCAACAACTTTTCCTTTAGCTGAAAGTCCTACCTTGCTAACTTTTGCTGCTTTGAATTGGGTGCCTGGACAAAAGTGTCTAACAATAGGGAAAAGGAGGAAAGACATCCAAATCCCCTAGGTCTATGTTTGCAGCTGATAAGCTTCTCTGCTCCAGGTGAGGTAAATTATTTCATATCCAAGAAGAACAGAAGCATTTACATGGGGGACTAAAATGTGCTTTTGATGAGTACAGGCATCAGTTTCCTTCTTACAGACATTTTTTCCTAGTACTCCTTTCGGTAATGCTGTGGCACCATTTGGGTACATAAATTCGATGTGTGTGTGTGTGTGTGTGTGTGTGTGTGTGTGTGTGTACGTGTGCATGTGCGGGTGTGTAAGAGAGAGAAAAGAGTGTGTTACTGTGGACTATACCCAGAGTCTTTGCACTGAGCTACATCCAGGTCCTTTTTTTTTTCTATCATTTATTTTTTATTTTGAAACAGGGTCTCACTGAATTGCTATGTTGTCTGCACTGAGCCCAAACTTTCAGTCCTCCTGCCTCAGCCTCTCAGCGTGCTATGATTAAAGAAAGGCATGTACCACTGTGCCCAGCTTCAATCTAAGTTTGTAAAATAACTACCCTAGACATACATAACTTCTTATTGTCCTATGTTTCTGAGGGAATATCAAGCAGACCTTGTCCCAAAAGGGCAAATTTTATCATCTGGACACAGCAGTAGCATCTCTGGGGGAATACAGTAAACAAAGCAATAGGATTTACCCTTTAAATGTTTTTTTAAAGCTTCTAATCTTGCCTTTAAAAAAAAAAAAACCTGTGCAATAAGGCACTTGCCTGTTATAGGATCTGACATTTAAAATCCCCATGAACCATCTTTAATTTATCAAGGAAAGAAACGTGCAGCTGAGGAACTAAACATGGCCCCTTCTCGAAAATATATGAAAAATTCAAAACAGAAACTCAAATAAGGGCGAGTAAAATATGTCCTTATGGTCAACTTATGCTAAATTCTATTCAATTTATTTTCTCTTCCTCTAAATTTGCTCATTGCTACAGACTCACAGAGTCTTGCATACCCTTCAGAAAAACAGCACAGTCAACCTCAGAAAACAACCACTTTGGAAAATATCTCTTAGTTGTTTTTCTAGACAGACACAACATTTCCTCAAAGCACTGTGAGAACATAAGGACAGCCAGCCATCTTTGACCTGGTGGGAGCACCCATTCACTTGTCCTCCAATCTTGGCTGCTGTGAGAGTCTGCAGAGAGATGTTATACTCTGAGAGTATTAGTTTTTCAATTTTACCAGTGCAAAAGATAAAGCCTACAATACAGTAAATGAAAATAGAACCTAGATGTAACAAGTAAAGGAATTCTATTCCCAAGTCTTTCTTCAGTTTTCAAAGAGGGAAAAATATTGTCTTTGTGTGTTTGTCAACAATATTCTCTTTGGGAGAGATGGTAAAATGATGCTAGTGATAATAAGTGTAAGACCTAGCATCAAAGGGAATTATACTTGAATCCTAATTTTGCTATGTTCTAGCCAGAAGGGTGCTAAATTACTCTGCCTCAGTTTCTTCATTTGTAAAATGAAGGTAGTATAAGTCAAGAGCTAAGGCATATGACAAGTTTAGCGTGCTTCCTGGTATACAGTAAATACCTAAATATTAGCTAACATAGTTGTGTTGGAGAAGTTCCAGGATCCAGGAAACAATGGGAAATGCCCACTGTCCTACTGACGAGAGGCTCCTGAAAGGAAGGAGATGACTACAGGCATTAGAAAAATGTGAGGGAAGCACCAGAGATAAAAATTAATTTTGTACTTATAACCAGCATCAGAGGATGACTTTATAATTGAATTAAGAGGGCCGGGGATTTAAGTCAGTGGTTCCAGCATCTGTCTTGCAAAGTCTGGAGTTCGATCCCCGTTCACCACAGTATCAGATGTGGTGACTCACGCCCACCAGCAATCAGTACTACATACCACAGTGCCCGGTGTGGTGGCTCACACCTGTAATCCCAGCACTCGGAAGGCAGAGGCAGGAGGATTGCTGAGTTCGAGGCTTGCCTGGGTTACATAGTGAGTTCAAGACCAGCCTGAACTACAAAGTGAGACCCTGTCTCAAAATAAAAAAAAATAAGATGAGAGGGGACAAAACTGGCTCTGGTTCACACACGATCCCTTCAGGTGGTAGGAAAACAATCAAAGCTAGAGGGCATGGATGGGGAACCTTTTAGAGTTTTTGATGGCACAAACAGCCTGCTGTGGCATGTGTACCATGGGTTCTCCATCCCTGTTATAGGATACCACTGGGTATAAGCAAATCTTGCTGGCCTAAGATGCTTCCACATTTGAAGCACTTTCTCACTCTGGCTCTGAGCTCTGGCAGGGCTGTAGCAACATGAGCTTCACAAACACCACTTCTGCACTAGCAAAAACTGAGGACACTGTGAACTGAGCATTGGCTATGCCTGCAGTCCACTGCCAGCAGCACAGAGAGTTCTCTACTTGGGCTCAGGGCAGTGATGCATACTAAACATGGACCAGTTATGCCTTGGAAACATTCATTTGGAAAGTCATTGGCAAGATCACTGAGGCAAGATAATGAAAGTTCATTGCATTCTGTTTAATGTGACATTACACAAACTAGTCCAGATTTCAAGTCTTCCATTTCAATAAGAAGGGGAAGGAACATCATGGCGTTTACCCCTTTCCATCTTAGCCTGAATTTATTCCTGAACTTTAGAAACAACTCTCAGAAATTGGAGAATTGTCTAGGTACAAAGGTAGTGTCAAAACCTGATGTGGTGATGCACACCTGTAATCCCAGCGCTTGGGAGGTTGTGGCAAGAGGACTGCCACAAATTTGAGGTCACCCTGGGCTATGTAGTGAATTCAAAGCCAGGCTGAATTACAGAGCAAGATGCAGTTAGAAGGCAGAGGCAGGCAGATTGCTGAGTTCAGGGCTTGCCTGGGCTACATAGTGAGCTCAGGGCCAGCCTCAACTACAAAGCAAGACTGTGTCTCAAATAAATAAATAAATAAAATGTCTGGCACATGGTAGGTATTTAATGTTTATTCCTTATATTTTTCAGCATTTTACATCTTTTTGTAATGCATTCATAGTATCTCAGAATTACTATAAAGTGGGTAGAGCAATATGGGCTTTATTATGTTCATTTCTTATTTAGAGAAATCAAAATCCAAAGAAGCAAAATGATCCGCCCAAAGGCCTACACAATTGGAGTAAGGTAGAACTGGGAAACTTAGGTGTTATCTTCCCATGGCATCCAACAGCACACGGCAGAGCCCTTCTAACTAGGAAAAGCCTTCTAAATCCTCTGTTAGGACACTTACCTTGTTTGTGCCATTATTTCAGTGGCTCAAAACAATGTGTTTCACCAGGACATGGAAACAACACAAAGTCACTTAAAGACCTGACATGTGTGAGGAACTGCTCCATAACCATCAGAGAATCTAATTCCCAAATGACTCTGCCCAAGAAAGAAACCACGATTTGAATACCCCAGTCATTCAGCAGAATACATTAATTGTTTCTTCATAACCACCTCTGTTTTCTTCTTTTTAAATTTTTCCCTATTAGTATATTTGCAGTACACACATTTTACCATCATCATGGGGAGTTGGTACTTGTACCTAATATAGTTTTTTTCTTATCTAATCCCCTTCCCTCTCTCTTCTTTCCTCCTCTTTTAGTTCTCCTTTCCTCATTTTCATCCTTGTTGATAGTATTAATCCTAGTTCTTGTATTAATACATAAGCCAATTATCCACAGCAATGCAACAACACAAAAGGTAAAATTACAGTCCAAGAGAGCATCTGACCTCTTCCACTGTGTTGTCATCTCAGCCCCTAATGCCTATGTGGAAAGCTCTCCCTCAATGCCACAGCCACATTGGAAAAGACACTGTCCTTTTAAATGCACCACCAAAGAAGAAGCTGGTGTTTACCACCAAGTGAAAAGCAACTACTTCATGCTTGGCACACCACCACCACTGGCATCTGATCCAGAAGCTGCTGCATTCTGCAGGGGGGAACAACTGTTTTGCTTTCAGGATAACACAGTGGAAGATATAACCATATTCATGTACATGTCTTTAACAGAGATCCCCTGTCACCCCTGGTAAGCACACAGGAGGCGACAGAAATGGTCCAGCTAGGAAAAGGCAAGCCAAGTCTTCAGTGTCTCTGGATACTTGAATCCACAGTCAGAGAGAGGGTAGCCTGGCCCTCTTTCCCTGCTCCTCAGAACATCGTTATTGGAGGATATATCCAGTAATCCTCAAGAATGACTGAGTAGAGCAGGTTTTCAATGCCCTTTTCACAACTCCCTTTTCCTAGATCAGGGCAAAGCAAGTGGTTGAAGCATGACTACCACCAAGTTAGCACTGCTGCCCAGCTTGCCAAGTATCATCTACTGAATCCCAAAGGGATTTGGACAACTTTTAAATATGAGGAAATACTGCATTACTTTAGTTTAAAAAGTGGCTTCTGGGTACAAACTCAGGTTAAAACTCTATCTCTGAATCTAATAGGATGGCACTGAAGAAGACACTAACTCTCTGTGATCTACACAAGGCTCTAACTAGGCCTATGGTCTGACTAGAACTTATATTTAGTCTATGACTAGGCTTTCATGGGTCTGACTAGATCTTAAGTGGTTTAACCAGGCCATAAGTAAGATTAGGACATTTCTAAGTCTTAACTGACAATGACACCCTCTGCTTGGGCACCATCTAGCACATAAATGGGTTCTAACTATAAATTAAGGTAGACCTTGACAATCCCTAAGACTTTATGTGTGGTCTAACACTTAACCAGGCTGCATCCCTTCTTAAACTATACTGAATTATACCTATACGAGGCTAAGGCCCACAGTCTTAATTAATATCTTACTAATTTAAGCCATGCTTATTACATGCCTAGGGCTTATGTGGGTTCCCATTACCACTTAAATAGATTTAGCTACTGGCCAAGGCTGAACTCAGATCAGATAATACTAGGCTTAAACTCTGCCTGTGGCACATTTGGGCTATGAGGAGATCTAAACTACATTTGGGTCTTAGATAGGACTTCAAGGGGTAATGACTATATCTAAACTTGGCATAGATCTGCATAGTATTTAACTTGGATCTAACTAAACCTAAACCAATGTTATGCTTTTACTGAGGCTTAAATGGATATTAAAAGGGCCTAAACTAGGATTATGCACTTATTAGGGCTAAACTAGCCTCTTACTAATACTTAACTAGGCAAAGATAATAATTAGAACTTATCTGGGCTCTGGCTTTGTCTAAAGAAGTTCAGAAGAGAAGAGCAACTAAGTCTTACTAGGTTGTGACTAGATTTTTAAAAAGCCGAAGCACAAAGTGTGATTAAAGAAGATTTTGAAGAGGTCTTAATCAAGTTAGTTCATTTTAATCACATTTAGGTTTTGACTATTATCTTAATGAATTGAGAGGCCTTCAGTATCCTGAAGATCTGACTAGACAGGGCTATGTTCTGACCACATCTTAACTATGTTTACAATGCGACTGGCCTTAGAGTCTTAATAGAATTTACAGGGTCACAGGGGAGATTAGGCTATTTTTACATCTAACTAAGCTCAGAACAGACAGAATGTAGGCTTAGGCATTGACTACAGAATAACTGAACTCTAACTAGTCCCAAGGTAGGTATAGGCCTCAAGTGTCCCTGACTGCCTGACAAGACTTTAACTGGGCTAACTAGATATTAAGTATATTTGGGCTCTGGCTGGAAATTAACGTGAACTGGCTAAGGCTTATCTAGTGTTTGGCCTTAAGTAGGCTTTAATTGGTCTCTGTTTAGGTACTGGCTGATTTTTAGGTACTGGTTAGCTAGGACTTATTTCAACTGTGGATAGGAATCATGGGGGCATAGGTCCTGACTGGGTCTTACTTTAAATGTAAATCCCATTTAAGGCCTGTCTATTGCTAAACTAGACTCTGCTTAACACTCAGACTTAAGTACTTGCTAAGGCTAAAGTGAAAGATGGCTTAGTCACTGGATATGCTTTAAAAATATTCTTCAAAGGCTTTAACCAAACCAGCTAGATTTTAACTAGACTTAGTCTTTGACTAAACTTTAAAGAGATTCTAGTATATGTGCTGCCGAAGCAAGCACTACTTCAAAGAGATTCTAAAAGGCCTTTACTATGGTAAGTTTTCACTAGACTTAGCTCTATATAAAATCTTTTTTTAATTGAATTCTTTATTGGTACAATTTACATACATCTCACAATTACACATAACATTGGGGAATTCACACCAATATATGACACAAGTTAATTCTCATTTTTACCCATATCCTTACCCACCCACACCTCCCCATCCCCTCTATACATGCTCTTTTAATTTCTTTCAGAATCATATTTTTTCCTTCCCCTCATTACATTCCCACACCAAATTTCCTTTGGAAATTTCCCATCCTACAAAAGCTGTCATACTTTCTAGAGCTCATTTGCATCCACAGGTATGTAAATCTTAACTATGCTCAAGTTCTGACTAAGCTTTAACTGAATTGACTAGCCTTTAACTGGGATAAATAGACGTAGGCCCTAGCTAAGGCTTGAGCACTGCCTGGAGCTTAAACAAGCTTTAATGAAGTCTTAGGTACTGTCTAGTCTTTTACTAGCCTTGGCCCTGCCTAGAATTTAAAAAGATTTCCTTGTGGATTTTTTTTAAACTTACCTAAGCCCTAAGATAAAATTATGTTTATCAATAAGCTGGTTAGATTTTAGTCCAGGATGAAGACTAGTTTAGGCCTATTCAGTGCCAATCAAGCCCTAGAAAGGGGCTAAGCCTACTTTATGTCTAGTCAGAGCTTAATTAAGACTTTGCAAGAACATTAGCTTAAACCAAATATAAAAATAGTTTTGGTCTAAGTAGAATCTTAGCATAGTTAAAAGTTAGACTGCACTGAAGGAGTTGCAAAGACCCAATAATCTTAGTACTGGTCCAGTTAGAAACTGGTTAAGCTTAACCCAGGGTCTAATCACAGTTTAGGTCCAATCAGAACCCAGTTAAACCTTCATGCCTAAACTCAGTTTATGACTACTCATAGGCTATTTAAATCCTATTTAAAGCCTAAGCCTAATTTAAGTTTAATTAAAGCCACAGTAAGTATAGCCGGGACTTAAGCTAAGTTTATGTCTACTTAAAACCTCATTTCAGTTTCAGCCAGTACCTCAACTTTATTGTTAGGCAGTGTCAAATCTTAAGCAGAGCTTTAACCTAATTAAACACTAGTTGTAGTATAGTTAACTACATATAGGTATTCAAAACAGTTTAACAGGCCTCAGACATGTTTTAACTATGCTAAGGCTCTGGTTTGACCTAACTGTGCTCTATCTAAATATTAACTATGTTTAGACCTTAATGAGGCTTTACCTAGGCTAAACTTTAGTTAAATTAGTCCTTAAGTAAGCTTAGATTCAAGTTCTTTAATTAAAAAGAACTAATTTTAAAGCAGGATGTGGTGATAGTGACATATGCCTATCCCTATAAACCCAGCATTCAGGAACCTAAGGCAGGAGGATCATCAGGTCAAGGCTAGCCTCAGGTATGTAGTAAGATCCTATTTTAAAAAACAAAAAACACAGTGATTACCCCTTGGCTAAACTGCAGTTTCTTTAGTCTCAGCCACATTGTCATACATTCTTTGTAGCCCTCACCACCCTCCTTTAGTTGTATCTCCCATTACCTCAGTTATTCAGTAGTAGCCATAGAAAGGAAACAGGTTTTAAGCCTGTCTTACCCCACTCCTGCAAGGAGCAAAACTGCTTCCTGCCTCACCACAGCCAGTCACTTTTGCAATATGACTCAGAAAGCAATTCTCTTTCACTCAAGAATCCCAGAGACCTTTTTATGTGGCACCTAACCCGGAAGTTACCATTAGTCTCACCCAGTCCCCTGGTGGTCTGTACAACTTCTTCCAGGACAATCACATTCTGTTACAAGTAGGTGACAAATAGAGAAGAGAGTGTTCCTGTGCACGGAAGAGTCTCTACAGCTTCTGCCCATAATGTTCAATTGAGAGTTGAGAAGCAAGATTGACAAGATGTACTAGAATCACAGTGAAAGGCCTTGTGTGAGTTTCGCAAGGCTGAATATTGAGTATTTGTAGACCCCATGAACTCTCTACAGTTAGCTTATCAGGAAGTTTAATGTATATTTACTCTGCTTATTATAGAATCCTGAAGTACTCAGTTGAAAACTCAAGAACAAAATGATAACACCAGACCAAAGGATGAGCAGTCATTCCTATCTAATGGTCACATGGATTATTAGTGATAAAAAACTGGCAATCTGTTCCAAATCTCTATTGTATTATTTGATTTGAGAGTATGTGTTTATATATATTCACTTGTTAGTAAAATGCATTTGTCTTCTTTTAATATTTTTTATCTTGCCAGCAAATATTTTCTTGATATAAAATTGTAAATAGAGGGTACAATGTGACAATTTAATACATATGTAAAATGTAATAGAACAATATATAGTTATAAATATAATGATGCATATAATGATAAAATCAGAGTAATTAACATTTCTATTTCCTCAAGCACCATTTCTTTATGTTGAAAACCCTTTAAACTATAAAATACATTTGATTTTTTTCCACAATGAGAGTTTTAGTGTCCAGCTAATAATTTTTGCCATCTGTATCAAGTTATAATTTAAACTTCCACAGTCCTATATAACCCCTTAATTTTCAGGGTGACTCAGAATCACCCCTGCCTGGACTGAATGAAGGTTCTATACAGAGAAAAGTGGGTAAGTAGTTCTGTTCAGGGGACAAGGCCTGTTCCTACAGGATATAACAACTTCTCACATTAGGCAATGTGAAGAAGTCAGTCAGAAGGACTCATCTGAGAAGCAGTAAGAGTTTGTATATTAGTTCATTCATTGCCACAAATATTTATTGAAAAACCTAAATTAAAACAGTCCACATCATAAACAGGGTAAAGCTGGATGTGTGGTCCAAAATGACAGAATAACAGGACAGGACAGGAACTAAGGAAAAAGAACTAAGCAAAGAGCCATGTGGTGACAAAGCTGCTGGCAGCACGAAGTAAAAATTGTCTTCATTTAAAAATTATGGAAACAGGTGTGGGTATGGTGGTATACACCTCGAATCCAAGTACTATGCAAGGCTGAGGCAGAATTCCAAGTTGGAGCCCAACCTGGGTAACTAAGTGACTTGCAAGCCCCTGTCACAAGATAAATAGGAAGGTAGAGCCGGATATTTAGTTCAGTGGATCTGACATCAGCCTTGCAAGCTCAAGGTCCAGAGTTCGATCCCCAGTACCACACACCACAATGTCGGGTGTGGTGGCTCACTCCTCTAATGCCAGCACTCGGGAGGCAGAGGCAGGAGGATTGCTGTGAGTTCAAGGCTTTCCTGGGCTACATAGTGAGCTCTGGGCCAGCCTGAACTACAAAGCGAGACCCTGGAAAGAAAAAGAGAGAGAGAGAGAGAGAGAGAGAGAGAGAGAGAGAGAGAGAGAGAGAGAGAGAGAGAGAGAG
>PVIC010018094.1:0-32025 GCA_004025085.1 Thryonomys swinderianus
AAGAAAGAAAGAAAGAAAGAAAGAAAGAAAGAAAGAAAGAAAGAAAGAAAGAAAGAAAGAAAGAAAGAAAGAAAGAAAGAAAGAAAGAAAAATGAAAGTCTGGAGTTTATGTCCTATATTGAAAAACAGTGGGTGCAGAATTTTTATTGGATTTAATTCGCTTCTGATAAATGGATTTTGCTCATTGAAAAAGGAATCAAATAATCCTTTCTATGGAATTAAAATCAGAAAATAAAAAGTTATTTGCATTGTAGTTGCTTAATGTATAATTTTTGAACTGCAGAAAAATGACTTTAGCAACCTTTTCCTTCACTAAGCAAATGTGAGCTTGCAATTTTTTTTTTGCCTGTGGATGTATACTATACTTTAAGCAAGTTATATATATGAGAACATATTAATTTATGAAGAGGATTAATCTGGATGGAGTGTTTGCTTCAGAGGAAGGTGTGAATTTATAATAGTAAAGGTAGGAAGATATCTGAAAAAATCTAATTAATACCATGTTTATAGCTAGTTTAATCAGCTCTTTGTGAAATAAATAAATGTTAATATAAAAATTAAAATAAGTACAATTAGTCACTAGTAATCTTACTAAAGTAAGATTTTCAATGAAGATTTTTTGAGCAAACAAACAGTAAATAAAATGACTGAAGTACAGGTTTTTACATTTGTATTTTGTCCATTAAATAGGTCCCAATGATGTTCTATAGTATTTATATGAATAATACAAGGCTATGTAATGTATGTTAATCTCATAATTTTAAAGTGAATACTCTTAAAATTAAGACATTTGACTTATCTTGAACACCTTAATTTTTAGGAGTGCAAGTCTTAATTTACAGTTTTACACTTTTTGCACTCTGATTTCATGAGTATGTAAAATATGTGGATGAAAACTTTAAGAAAAAATGGAAAGTCATGGTTAAACATAACCCAAGAAAAAGTCCTAGTAATTCCTTTAAAGATTTCTGCAGAACTCACATTTCATTCATTTTTCCATTCTACAAGAATTTCACAACCAGTGCCTATGAGATTTTCATGCTTGTGAAAACCTTTAACACCAAAATTCTCTAGCTTATGTTGGTGTGGCTTTTAAATAAAATAGGGAAGGTCTTTACCTAGGCTTGTCACAGAGAGGACTGAGAGGAATATCTTCCCGAGTCTTCACATTTTCCGTCTGGAGTTTTACCTTCAATATAGGAGGTAATGAGATGAGAGTTTAATTCGGAAAATGACGTTACCTTTTTAAAGATGGACAGGTTATAAATTATCAACGATGACAATAACTCCATAAAAATACATTTCCTTAAAGTCTTTCAGGTATATTCCTAGCAGAGGATAGCAGGGTCAAATGGGACCCCTAGTCCTAGTTTTCTGAGAAATCTCCACACGGATCTCCACAATGGTTGTACAAGTCTGCAGTCCCACCAACAGCGGAAAAGGGTTCCTTTCTCCCCACAGACTCGCCAGCATTTATTGTTGGTTGATTTTGTAATAGCGGCCATTCATTGTGGAATGAGATGAAATCTGTGTTGTTTTCATTTGCATCTCTCGAATGACCAGTAATGTTGAACATTTCTTCATGTTTCTTAGCTGCTTTGACTTCTGCCTCTGAGAAGTGTCTGGTCATTTCAGATGCCCGTTTTTGAATTGGGTCTTTAAACTTGGGAGGCTGATCTGTTTAAGTTCTTTATATATTATAGATAATAGCCCTTTGTCTGATAAACAGCTAGTAAAGATTTTTTCCCCTGCTATCCCCCTGCTAGGAATATACCCAAAAGACAAAAAAAAATCACATTGGAAAGACAGATGTACACCCTTGTTCATAGCAGCTCAGTTCATGATAGCTCAGTCTTGGAAACAATCGAAATGCCCATCAACTGGAGACTGGATAAAGAAGATGTGGGGTTTTTTTTTTAATAAAATGGAGTATTATTCTGCCATAATGAATGACAAGATTGATTCATTTATGTGCAAATGGATACACCTGGAGGACACTCTAATGAGTGAAATCAATAGATCACAGATAGGCAAATACCGGATCGTCTCATTGATATTAGCACCTGTAGATGCAAATGAGCTCTAGGAAGTATGACAGTCTTTGTAGAATGGGAAATTTCCAAAGGAAATTTGGTGTGGGAATTTAATGAGGGGAAGGAATAAATATGATTCTGAAAGAAAATAAAAGAGCATGTGTATAGGGGGTGGGGAGGTGTGAGTGGGTGGGGATATGGGTAAAAATGAGAATTGACTGTGTCATATATTGGTACAAATTCCCCAATGTTATGTGTGATTGTGAGATATATATAAATTGTACCAATAAAGAATTCAATTAAAGAAAATTTTAAAAAGTACATTTCCTTTAAAATAGTATATATGGCTTTGTCTGTACATTCCCTGCTATCCACTCCTCTAATGCTGTATCAGTTATATTTCTTCATTATTCTCAATTTCCTCAATTTGTTTGTTGAAGATATCTACTTGTGGATCATTTAATGTATTTTAATTTCTTTCCAATGATCATGAGACTCTAAAACATCCTTTATGCATACCATAGTAAGTTTTGATAGCTTGAATTGGTTAGAGTGAGGCTTGATATATAAAATAGGGACATAGGGCCGGAGGATCAGCTCAGTGGTTCCGGTGCCTGCCTTGCAAGCGCAAGGTCCTGAGTTCGATCCCCAGTAACCACATACAATGCTGGGCATGGAGACTCACGCCCATCAGCAATCAATACCACATACCACAGTGCCGGGCGTGGTGGCTCACGCCTGTACCCCCAACACTCGGGAGGCAGAGACAGGAGGATTGCTGAGTTCAAGGCTTGTGTGGGCTACATAGTGAGCTCAGGGCCAGCCCGAACTACAAAACGAGACCCTGTCTCAGAAAAACAAAAGAAAAAAAAAAAGTAGGGGCATAATATATCAACGAAACCTGTTAAGGCTTGAATCTAGATATTTCCCTAAAGTTTCATGCAGTTTTCAGAGGTAGCTGACTTTGGAGTGTGTGATCATATTATAAAGGTTTTTGCTAGGATTGATTTGTAATGTGATGCTAGAATTAAGGGTGTTTAGACTTTGTAATAGCTGAATCTTGGAAACAGCCCAAATGCTTATCAACCGGAGACTGGATAAAAAAGATATGTATGGTTTTTAAAAAAATAAAATGGAATATTATTCATCCATAAAGAATGATACTTTAGATAATTTTGGGTGACCTTGATGGATAAATTTGGATGGACCTTGATGCCGTATTCATAAGTGAAGTAAATAGACACCAATGTTTAAGTACCATATTGCTTCTCTAGTGTGAGAAACTATAGGTATAAATGAGGTCCAGAATATATAATAGGTATTGTGAAATGGGAAGAAAATATTCAAAGAAAAAGAGGAACTGGATGGAGGCAGATGAAAGTAAAGAAGGGAAAGAAAAAAAATTGTGGTAAAAATGAAAAATAGAAACCAAGTTCATATGTACAGTAAGGATGAGATTTGAAGGCAGTGCAGTGAAATGGGACAAATAAGAATCAAGATAGATCATGTATGACTACAAATTCTCAATAAGGAATGTGATCATAATGTATTCCTAAAATGTACCAATAAATTCAAATTATTTGAAAACCTAAGAATTCCTCCAATGTGTGTATGAGTGCTCTTCCCCTATGAGTGGGAAGTCTGGATGAGTTGTGAGAGACAGAAGGCTTCTGTGGCCGTGGCTTGTCCCTTGCTGCTTATGACTTCACTGCTTTGCTGCCTTCTGGCTTCTATGAACTGTTTCTCCTCGGGATGCCCCTCTGCCTTGCTACCCTGCCTTAGAGCCTGCCAACTGTGAACTGAAACTTCTGCAAATGGCGAGCTACAGTATAACTTTTCTCCTTTAAATTTATGTCAAGTATTTTATCTCATTAGTGATAAAAGTAAGACAAAATATAAATTTGAATTAAAAACATAGATTTCTAAATGTTACTGTATTATCTTCAAGAGAATATGATTACTCCATTAACTGAAAAACTAAAAACTAAGCAGCGAATAAACAAAAAACTCAAATACTTCCAGTTGCCTTTAAACTTCCTATTTACCATCCAGCTTTGTTTCCATCACATACCTTCAGTAGTTTGGGAATTCTTGAGTCATTAGTTTCTTTCTGTACTCTTCTGCTTGCATTTATGAACATCAGCCAGAGTGCAGTGGTCAGACTAGAATGGACCTATTCTTTTCCTCAGCATCGAGTTGCTTTTCTCCATGCAGGTGGTCATATTGCTGTGTTTACAGGACTGCCTCCAGCAGCTAATTAATGTCAACAACATAATGCTATATGGTACTGATGAGAATAAATATGATAATGACCATGCATACTCATCATAGCTTCATCTTTGGAAAGCTATTTCTGAAAGTAAGCAATTGATGATGGTTGGAATACAAAGAGAGGGAGAGGGGGGAAATTTTGATTACTAGGTTTTAGAGATTTCAATTTGCTGAAAAAGTAAATCTCTAACATAATGATGTGCAAAAATGTGGAAGAAAAAGCTCCATCACTTTTTGGACAGCTGTTTACATTTTCTTCCATCTGGAGTACAAGTGAAAAGAATAAAATTTTGTTTGATTGAAACGACCCAGGTCACGAAATTAAAAATGCAACACAATTTCTCTAAGGCAGAATGGTCTACACACTGATTTCCCCTAAGCCAACACAAATTTATGTCCTTTCCCAAAGCAATGAGCATTCTGGACACTGAAGAAGATGGAGATTATTCTTGCACTATCTATTTTCTGTCTTCTAAACTATTGCCATTTGTTGTTTCTATCTTATGGTACTATGATTTCAGGGCATTCCCATGTTGTAGGGTCAAGCAAGAAAATGGCCCCAGCCATAGGAAGAGAACGCTATGTTCTGTGAAACTGTAACAGATTTTCTGTGTCTAATTATACACAATGAAATAGATGGTGATTTCTCTTCATCAGCATAACATTACAGAAAGAGAAAAATGTTAAGGACAAAAGTAGAACTTGCTGTGACGTGGTAAACAAATTGGTCCTCTAAATCTACTTATTTTTTATGATAACTACATGAATATTAAAGAACATCACTAATTCCCTATTATTATACATAAAGGAGTAACCTTTGGATGAGATGCACTTTTGAACAGGAGGACCTTATAATAAATGAAAATGACAAATATTCTAACTGATGTATGATGTTTTTCTATTCTATAAATGACTGAGAGTATTTGCATATTATCTGGTTGCATCATTTCATATTTCTACAAAATGAATTTAATATTGCTTGAAAATTACATAATAATTCCACATATGTAAATTAATTGCATTACTCTTGAAATGCAGAATATAAATGTGTAGTGAATTTTGCCCTTTTATATTTTTGGACTATTTATATATCAGTCATTTTCAGTCTTTCTTTGTGTAATTTTCTCAAAACATGGGTAAATTTAGACTTGCTTTAGTTTCCTATTGCTACTATAATAAATTACCATAAAATCAGTGGAGAAAATAACACAGATTTATTACTCATTATTTCAGGGGTTGGAAATTCAAAATCTAAGTGTTGGGAAGGCTGTATTCCTCTGGAGTATTTGAGAGTGAGTCTACTTCTATGCTTTTTCTAGCTACCTGCATTCCTTGTCACTTAGGTGTCTCCCTGTATCACATCACGCTCTTCTTCTGTGGTCATACCTTTTAGTACTCATTCTGATCTTTTTACCTTGCTGTTCTATGGCCCCAACACTTCATTACATTGGGTCCGCTCAGGCATCCAGGATAATATTTTCATCTCCAGATGTCTTACAGAGCCTGTGAGGTCCCTTTTACTGGACAAGCTAACATAGAAACAGATTCTGTGGATCAGCACCAGAGCATCCTTGGGCCCGTTATTCAGAGTACTGTGGAACCTAATAATTTAAGTGTGAATTGATTCTTTCCTATGCTGTATATTTTCATGGAAATATTAGTTAATCTTTGCTCATGACTCATCTTTCATTTTTGGGAGAATGCTTAATAATTGCATAATGAAGTGTTTTTTTCAGTGTTTTAGTAATAAAAATCTCAAGGTTAAAAGTTCATCTCATCAGTCATTTAAAATTTTTACAAAACTTTATGAATTACTTTATGATATTTTCACACATTATGTAGGCTGCCTATATTTATATTTATCATTTATTTTGGAAAGTAAATTTTCCTTTAAATATTAAATATGATAATATTTGTCTTATGGAAAAGAAAAAATAAGCTACCATTTTATATGTACCTACTATTTGCTGGAAATTATATATAGATGATCTTAAATTTTTAGAATAAAAATATGAAAGTGGATATTATGCTTGTTTTAAAATGATGCAATTATTAACAAAGTGCAGTAGTTAAATCTTCAAGGTTGTGCAACTGAAGACAGCTGGATTTGCTACTTGAATCTATACTCTAGTCCTGTGGTGGTGAACATAAGCCATTTGTGCTGCACATGCCAGTTGTTTTCACTGAAAGTTGTAAAAAGGTTCACCATCACTGCTACTGTAAATATAGGATCTCAGAAAAAAAATGAAATAGCAATTTATCTTACATAGCTTATGTTGATGTAGTTTTTTAGGTAGCGAATATTTTAAAAGTCTGCCTGCATATAGGCTAGTCTGACTTCAGGGTTCTATTACTAATAAAAACTTTCCTCATTGAAAAATGTGAAGGGGCCAGAGGTTTAGCTCAGTGGTTCCGGTGCCTGCCTTGCAAGCGCAAGGTCCTGAGTTCGATCATAGTAACCACATAGAATGCTGGGTGTGGTGACTCACGCCCACCAGCCATCAATACCACGTACCACAGTGCCAGGCATGATGGCTCATGCCTGTAATCCCAGCACTCGGGAGGCAGAGACAGGAGGATTGCTGAGTTTGAGGTTTGCCTGGGCTACAGCGTGAGTTCAGGGCCAGTCTGAACTATAAAGCGAGATTCTGTCTAAAAAAAAAAAAAAAGAAAAAAAAAGTGAAGTATTGTTCTCAACGGTCCTGATACAGCAAACCTAAAACTGATGCCACTTAATAACAGAATCAATAGTATGCTAACAAAGCATGAAAAAGTATGGAAAGTGATACGAAGATACAGCTAGTCATGATGTTTCTACAAAAATATATTGCCATTTTGAGCTCCACTATGTTTTAATAAATTATGTGAAATCAGATTATTCAGTTAAGGAGAATAAGATGGTGAGATTTAAGTCTTTACCAGAATATTTTAAGACATAGAAATATGAATCTGTATATAGATGTCATTGGTCAGTATCTATCATCTATTATCTATCTATCTATCTATCTATCTATCTATCTATCTATCTATCTATACTTTTTGTTTTGATTTTTTTCTTGGCAGTGTGGAGAGGGAATTGATTATCAATATTACTTAATGTCCAGATAAATAATACATAATTTTGATAGTGAAATACACCAATTCTAAGTGACAAACATTTGATATTGTTAATGGGAGTTCAAAGGAGCTTTCAAAAATTTTTAAAGAATCCCTAAAATATATTAATGGTAACTTTTATTTCAATAGGCATTTGTTTGGTTACTTTTAGAGAAGTAATTCTAATAAGGTTATTTTTTCTGCCCTCTAATAATTTTGTGCTACTGAGCAATCATTCTGTGTGGTTAGGTCAGATGAATTATGCTGTTAAAAAGCATCCTAATCTTGCCGGGCGTGGTGGCTCATGCCTGTAATCCCAGCACTCGGGAGGCAGAGACAGGAGGATTGCTGAGTTCAAGACTTGCCTGGGCTACATAGTGAGCTCAGAGCTAGCCTGAACTACAAAGCGAGACCCTCCCCCCCAAAAAAAAGCATCCTAGTCTTGACTGCTCTAGCGCTAGTGTCACTGGTCAGCATAAACCTGCTTTTTCAATCCTTCACACTTGTCTCCATGAGATGCTGTTAATATTGGCTGATTCTTGCTTTTTTTTCCCCTCTGGGGAAGTGGTCTCAGCTAAACTAATTTCTGCTGGGGAACTTGGGTTGTTTTGTACTCATCCTCTTCTAATGCTCAGCCAGCACTGACTTGTTTCCTTACCAGAAGCCGTTACTCTATGTGACCTCTTGATGCAGTCAGGGGAGGGTAACTAGGAGATACTTGTGGTTGCTACTACATACTGCTTCACAGTAAACCTAAATAGAAGGAATATACTAAAAATAATGATTACATATATTATATATATATAAAATTATAAATATGTGTGTATGTATATATATATATATATATGTACAAATATATATATAAAATTTTGGGTGTTGTGGACTTCTAACTCAGTATGTAGTGTATTTCTGTATGACTGTTAACAGTTTATTCATGCAGAATTAGCACTAGCACATGAGTTGTGCTATAGCATTATGATGGATGCAATGTCATGAGTTAATAATGAGTTTTCTGTTACATTATAATCTTATGGTACTGACAGAATACCTATTTGTGGTCTATCATTTACTGAACTGTTACTTGTGAGCCATGGTTGTATTTGAAACAAGGATGCACATCTCAGACACTCTTTTAGGAAACTTGGTCTAAATTAGTATCTCTACCTTACCAGCCTTATGTAATGCCTTATACCCCCTACATTTGGATAATCATTGTATTAGAGCTAACTGTTGTTTAGATTCATGCCTTTATTTACCAAGTGATGCTTGGGATTCTCAATTGGTGGAGGGAATATGTCTTTATGTACTTCTTTTTTTTAATGGAATTTTTTTTTGAGACAGAGTCTCACTTTGTAGTTCAGGCTGGCCCTGAGCTCACTATGTAGCCCAGGCAAGCCTCGAACTCAGCAATCCTCCTGCCTCTGCCTCCTGAGTGCTGGGATTACAGATGTGAGCCACCACGCCCGGCTATATACTTCTTTATACTATAGTGTTTGATAAAAATGTGATGGTAGTAATCATTTAACGCATTCAGGAAGTACACTGTTGAAAATCTATTGTCATTTTTGTTTTGTACATTGTTTTCAATTTTTACTGTATGTGAGGAAGTCAGTTTCAGCTGTGATCCACTTATGTGATCCTAAATTTGGGTAAGTTGTAGTTTATGGCTTCAACAACAGCCATAAAAATAATTCTGGTGTTTTACAAATAAACCATTCTATGAAGATATTAAATCCAGCATAAAATGGCACAGTTCAATGCTGGTTTATAATTGCACATGATTATTAACTCAAAACTACTCAGAAAAATGCACCCTTCTTAAATGGCTTCACAGTTTAACCCTTTTTTCCCAAATGTGTCCAGTCATCTCCCATCAGTACCAACAATGACTAGTGTTGTCAAGGAGTTTGCAATTCCATTACAGATAAGCCCCAAATATTGATTTTCACCCTTTATTTCTTTCATCAGAGATACCATGGCGGGACTTAAAAATGCTCAGATCTGTTGCTGTATGGGAGAAAGGAAATGACCCTAGAGAAAGGGATATGTCAGATTCATGCAAAAAATTTTTTTGCTGAATTTCTATTCCATCACATACTGTTCAGTAGTCAGTACAAAGGAAAATGAAGCACAAAAGTGTGCAGTGACCACAAGTCTGGAATACAGTGTTTTAATGTTTGTAAGTAAACATTCTGCCAAATACACAGCTTTTGAGTATGCAATGTCTACCAGTTGGTGAGTTTCCTATAAAACTGAGTGGACATATAGATGATGGCCTACTTTATAGTCATGTATGTTATTGAGAGTTTACTATACAAAATATTTTACCCTCTCAGGGTAAAATAAATATATAAATAAAATTTTGCCTCTGCTTACTTCTTTACCCTCTGAAACATATATCATAGTGATTAGCTGGAGTAATGCTCACAGAACAAGAATGGAGTGAGTGAATGATGAATGTAGAATGATTACTAGACATTTATTTTAGCTTTCTTTGTGGGTACCAATTGTTGGGAAGCCATCTAGCCCTTGCCTGGTTCCCTTTCCCTCTGCTTACTGCTTGTTAGGTACTTTTGTATTCCTTAAGTCATCTAAATAATCATAGATTTTTTCTACTCTAAGACCTTGACCTTATGTTCAGCAATGCTGATTATAGTTTTCTTTCTTTTTAGATTAGGCAATTTGTACTCACCAGAAGAGACATTGTTGTTATACTTCATCTCAGGATAGGTGTTTAATACATTGTGTCTGAATTCTTGTTTTTATGTTTAATTTTCTACCAATGATTTTTACTTTAGGGATTTTTTTCTCATGTGGTAAGAAGCAACTTTGAAAATTTCAGGATTTACTATTAACTAAATAATACTTTAACAAAGTAAAAGTGAATTAATTCCGGCAGTATGAACTATTAATTTAAGTGATTATAGTGAAGACATGTGTACTATATTTCAGGTTAAATTATTTTAACTTACTATATTTTTTCCAAATTTCTCTGCTCAATTAACTCCTTGAGTTTTTTATTGAAGTTAAAGGGGAAGGAGTCTTCCAAAAGTCCTTCCTGGAAGCTACCATTACCCTGATTCCATAATCAGATGAGGAACCAATCAAAAAGAGCTAAAAAGAACTACAGAGCAGTCTGATGAATATAGATACAAAAGTCTTGACCAACACACTGGCAAATCGAATGCAAAGAATCACTGAAAAGATCATATATTATGACCAAGTAAGCTTCATCTCAGGGGTGCAGAAATGGTTCCATAATGCAAGTCAATACATGTAATACATCACATAAACATAAGAAAAAACAAAAAATACTTGAACATCCCCATAGATGCAAAAGGAACCTTTTAAAAATCTCACAATCTGGCAGAGACAGGAGGATTGCTGAGTTCGAGGTTTGCCTGGGCTACATAGTGAGCTCAGAGCCAGCCTGAACTACAAAGCGAGACCCTGTCTCAAAAAAAAAAAAAAATCTCACAATCATTCATGATAAAAGGATACACTGAGCTGGGCATGGTGGCTCATGCCTGTAATCCCAGCATGCAGGAGGCAGAGACAGGAGGATTGCTGAGTTTGAGGCTTGCCTGGGCTACATAGTGAGCTCAGGGCCAGCCTGAACTGCAAAGCGAGACCCTGTCTCAAAAAAAAAAAAAAAAGATACACTGAAGAAAATTTGCATACAAGGATCTTATTTCAACATGATATAAGCCATGTATGTCATACCTACTGCCAACATCATAGTAAATGGACAAAAATTGAAAACTTTTCCTAAAAAAATCATGAACAAGAGATGTCCATTATTACCACTCCTGTTAATTATAATTCTCAAAACATTAGCAAGAGCAATTAAGAAAAGGAAATAAAAGAGATATGTATTGTAAATGAAGAAGTCAAATTATCAACCTTTGCAGGTGAAATAATCCGCTGTATGGAAGATTCCCCCAAACCCACTAAAAGACTATCACAAATAATTACTAAAGTCAGTAATACAGCAGGATAAAAAATAAATAGAAACATTAATAACATTCCTCTACAGCAATAATGAACCCACTGAGAAAGAAATTAGACAAAAAATACCATTCATGGTAGCACAAAGAAAAATTATCTACTTTTGAATTGTCCTAAGGAAGTAAAAGACCTCTACAGTTACAACTACAGTACTCTGAAAAAGGTAATTAAAGAGGAAATTAGATATTTACAAGATATCTGCTGTTCCTGCATAAGCAGAACCAATGTAGTTAAAATGGCCATGCTTCCAAAATTAATAGAAATTTAATCCACTTCTAATGAGAATTCCAATAGTATGATTCACAGTACTGGAACTAACGATACTAAAATTCACATTGAACAAGAAGAGAAGCAGAATAGCGAAACCAATCCTGGGTAAAAAGAGTAAAATGAGAGTCATCTCAATCCTGGACTTGATGTTATATTATGAAGCTGTTGTAATAAAAACAGCATGGTACTGGTACATAAAGAGATTTGATAGTGAAACAGAATGAAGAATGCAGAGACAACTCCAAGCAATTCAACTATTTGATCTTTGACAAAACAGACTGGAGGATAGACAGCCTCTTTAATAATGGTATTGGCAAATGTGGCTATCCATGTGCAAAAGTATGAATGTAGACCCATTTTTTTATAATGTAATAGAGTAAAATAAAGAATGATTTAAAAACTAAATGCTAAATCAGAATCACTTAATTTTGGGGGAGACAAGAAAGTCAAAACTCTTGAAGTCATAAGCATGCACAAGGACTTTCAGAACACAGCATTGGTTGTGCAGGAAACAGTTTTGATATTCACCAAATGAGATCCTATTAAAGTATAAGCTTTTTTACAGCAAAAGAAACAACCAATAAAGAGAAAAACTAACCTACACAATGAGAATTTTTTTTTGTCAGTAATTCCTCAGACCCATATCGGAATATATAAAGACCTCAAAAATTAAACACCTCAAATAAAATATGTAACCACAAATAGCCAAATTAATAGACACTCACAGAAGTAAATGCATGAAGAAGTGCTGAACATCACTGGCCTTTAGAGAAATGTAAATTAAAACAACACTGTGGTTCTATCTTTTCTCAGAAAAATGACCATCATTAAAAAATCAAATAATAACTCTCTTAGTTACTTTGTCATTGCTAAGACAAAATACCCTGAACCTAGAGTTAAAGGAGGTACAGTTTATTTGGCTTACAATTTGAGGAGTTTTCAGTCATAATCAGCTGTTGGCAGGATAGCAGAGGGCCAACAATTCATGACAGTGGAAGACAACAAGAGCAAATAAGACAGCTAGTCTTTCTACCCTTTTTGTATTATCCATGCTGCCAGGCTTAGGGGAGTGACAAACTAGTCAGTATTCTGGTTTAGTAATCACACACTCTAGATCAGCCACTCTTTCAGGCTTTAGAGGGACATTAAGACCCAAACCATATTTCATCCCTGACCCACCAAAGACTCATGCGCATCCCTTTATGCAAAAGGTAGTTAGTCCATCTCCAATGATTTCCAGTGTCCTAACAATTTCAGCATTGCTGAAACGTTTAAGTCTCAAGTTTACTCTGATATTTAACTCTTAGTTATACAAGAAAAGAAAGTTAAACACTTCCAGCATATAATGTCACAAGATAAACATCATTCCCAATAGAGGGATAGAAAGGAACAGAATGAAAGCAAGTTCTAAATCCAGCAGGGCATACATTAAATCCTGTAGTTGCATGTGCCGCATCTGAGGCATTCTGGCATGTTGTGAACTCCACAGGGCATGGGTGGCTCTGCCCCAAAGGCACTGCTTCTGGTTGTAGCTCCCATGTGGCTTCTGTCTTGGGCCAGCTCTCCTCTGCCTCTTCCATGCAGTTTTCCTCCAATGACCCATGTTTCTGGTTTCTCCAAATTTCTCAGATCCACTGCATCTTTGGCTTCACAGCACCACTTCACACACTGCCCTCATGGGGACACACTGCCATTGGGTGAAAGCATTCCTAAATGTACAGCTCTTCCATTTGGCATGTGCCATAAAGCACTACTCTTCCAGAATGGACAGGCTTGAATCATTTTTAGGAAAATGGATACACCTGTGATCCTGATGTAAAGTAAAATAAATTAATCACATAAGTTTAAATTTATCATGTTGTTTCTCTTTATGAGGAACCCAGAATAAAATAAAGAGCAAAATAAAAGGAGGAAGTAGATATATTGGTAGATATATTGTTTTCAGTGGGGAAAGAGATCAAGAGATGTGTGGTGTGAAGATAAGGAAAGGGACAGTGATGCCAAAAAAGAATTGGGATATGTTATGGATATGTACCAACTTCACACAGGAATGTGAATACTATGCACTGCAAATATGTACAAGAGAAAAAGATTAGTGTCAGGAGGTGGATATAGAGGAAAAGAGGGAGGGGAAAGAGAATGAAAAAAGAAGCTGAGATGTCTTATACACATCTTACTACTGCCTATAAAGATTGTAAACATTATGACACCTGTGTACAGATAAACTAACCAACAAGCCAAAAACACTTGCATTTCAGAATGAACATAAAAAGAACCAGATGTGTTTTTTTTTAAATAAAATGGGTATTACTCTACCATAAAGAATGATGAGATTGAATACTTTATACTCAAATGGATGTACCTTCAGGACATACTCATAAATGAAATAAATAGGTCACAGATGTGCAAATATCATATATTTTCTTTGATATGAGAAGCTGAAGTTATAAATGTATTCTAGATTTCATGATTGATATTGCAAAATAGTAAATATTCAAAGAGTGATGGGACTTAGGGGTAAATAATGAAGAAAGATAAAAAATTAATATTAAAAATGGAAACAAAGCTTGTATTTATAGGGGTGAGGGGGAGTTAGGGTGAGGAGGGGAGGGGGAAAATGTTAATTAAATTGTGTCATATACTGGTACAAATTCTCAATGTGGAGTGTAATTATGATGTGTGTGTGTGTGTGTGTGTGTACATATATATATATATATATATATATATATATATATATATATATATATATATATAATGTACCAATAAAATGTACCAATTAAAAAAAGAACCAATATTACAGGACCTTCATTCCCACTTGAGAACCACTGTTCCAGTAGATTTGCTTCAAAGTTTCAATAGGATGACCTTAGACTTTTAAGCTCAGCTCTCAATATATTATAGGAGGAAACTAACAGGCACTGTTGTTATACTCTCTATGTCCATGTTGCAGGCCTGAGTTAGATGGGTTCAAATGATTCATGCTTCGGGCAAAGAATGAGGAGAATGGATGTGTCATAGCTTAGAGAAATTGCTGTGTTTCCACTGAGCTTTCTCTTCAGCACAACTCTAACAAAATATCTACAGGGAGGCAAAGTTGAAAGATAGGCACAGCCCACTCTAAATTGTTTGATGGAAAACAGCTATAGCCTGTCCAACGTCCAACCTGCACTGAAGCTGCCCGGTCCACCTTGGACTGCCTTAGTGTCATGCCAGTAAAATTCCAAACTCGTTTATCACCACACATTGTCTTCCATAGTCTCATGACAGCATTTTAAGATTAACCACAGAAATCTGTCGCATTGCCAGCTTAGTCAACAAAATTAATCCTACAAGATATTATGTATTTATTGAACACGAAGTAGTATAGCCCATGCTTGAAATATAGACCCAATTGTTAACCTCTGTAAGTCCAAATGATTCAGCAGAAAATTTGTCTGTATAAATCAATAAACACATATGATTTGCTGTTATAATGCTTTTAAAAATGGGAAGTGTTTGTACGAGCTAAGATTGTCATAACAAAATTCTATAGACTTGTGGTTTAAACAATACAATTTAGCTTTCATTGTTCTATTCCTTGGAAATATCAAGTCTGGGTGCCAGCATGATTAGGATCCTGTGAAGATCTTCTTCATGGACACAGACAGCTGTCATCTGGCTGTACCTTTAAGTGATTGAGAAAGAAACAAGAAAGGGAAAACAAAGGAAAGAGGGGAGGGAGGGACCAAAGTTTCAAGTGTATAAACCTATCCAATTAGGGGTCTACCTTATTATCTCATTGAACTTTAATTACTTCCTGATGTCTGTAGTCTGTATCTTCAGGAGGAACTACTTTTATGATTATTACCATTGGATTCCCTACTTAGTTGCTTCAAGCAATAAGCTTTTATTTATTTATTTGTTTGTTTGTTTGTTTGTTTGTTTATTTATTTATTTATTTATTTATTTATTTATTTATTTATTGAGACAGGGTCTCGCTTTGTAGTTCAGGCTGGCCCTGAGCTCACTATGTAGCCCAGGCAAGCCTTGAACTCAGCAATCCTCCTGTCTCTGCCTCCCAAGTGCTGGGATTACAGCGTGAGCCACCACGCCCGGCACTGTGGTATGTGGCATTGATTGCTGGTGGGCGTGGGTCTCCACACCCAACATTGTATGTGGTCACTGGGGATCAAACTCAGGACCTTGAGCTTGCTAGGCAGGTGCTGGAACCTCTGAGCTAACCCTCCGGCCCGCAATAAGCTTTTATTCACTCTTTTTTTTTTTTTTTGTCTTAGTTGTGCTTATTAGCTTGGGACTCATCAAAAGGCAAACATGGAACATGTCGTGTTTGGTTACACAACTAGTGATAAGATGGGAGCTCTTTCTTGAAGGCTTATGGAGTTCTGTTTTGAGACTCTCAACAGATACCCAGCAACTCTTTGTGAACTAACTGTGTTGTCCCCTATAGAAAACAGGAAACACCATTTGGAGACCTGAGTTGTCAGTCCTCTGCTGTTATAGTTCCAAACAAATCAATATCTGTTCTAAACTTTGGGAGTTTTCCGTGAACTAGTGCATATTTCAGGCCCCTCCAGTCAGTCAATAAAAGCCCCAGAAATAGCAGCAAATAGGCACTAGCTACATCAGGAAAACACTCAGACATTCAGACTTGGGTCTGGAGATTGTATCTCTGTCACAAAAGCTGGGTGAGTGTGGAAGCTTACTGTCCTGGTTTGACCTCAGAAAGACAGTTCCATCCTGAGATCTGCATCAGGTAAAACAGCCCCATAGGAGAGTGCTGTTTTGTTCTTCTTTAGAACCCCAGTTGTGAGATTTTATAATTTCAGTTCTCTGAAAGTCTTTAATAATAGACATAATTCAGAATTTACACATGGGCAAAGAATTAAGGGATTTGTATCTGACTGGTCACTTATTCCCAAAATGTTAGGTAGCTCAGTATGGGCAACAAGCTTTCATAGTGGAGGAGAACCTGCCTCTTCCATCATTGCCAAGTGTTTGGCTGTTCATCAAATATTAAGAAAATGCCTGCTGGAATTTCTAGAAATAGCTTCGGGGTAAAGATATCTGAGGCAACTCTATAATCTTTTTTAGTCAAGACTTTCCCACTGAATCTTTTAAAATTGTTGAACTATGATGAGATGTTGTGAGCTTTTCCCAGTGAATTCACTTTTGTTTCTACATGCCTAATTTAATATTTTATAAAATAGTTATACTTAGTTTAAAATTCTAAAGAAAGATTTAAGATAATTCTTAAATTATAGTTCAGACTGAACATGTAAAGGCTTTAACTTTCCTGTTTTATATTTATTGACCTTTAGTGTCTTTTCAGATAATTTTGTTGTTCAAGGTTGATTGAAGGTTTGTTATTTCAGCTTGTCCTAGAGGGCACATAAGCAGTCAAGAATGAACTTTAAACTCATTTGAGGGTGACATTAGGAAAAAAAGAGAAAAAAGAGACTAAAGGAAAAAAAATCTTGAAAAACAAAGTAAACAAAAAACAAACTCCAAGCTACAAGGTGATGAACTACTGAGCCTGGAAGGTATGGTCATTATGTGAATGCAAATGGGAATTTTACAATTCAGCCATATAAGCAGGTCACCTTGGCATATTCCATTTTATTAGAAATATCATTTGGACTAAAATTATTACTGTTTATTGCTTTACATATGTCAGGTAGAGTAACCTTGGAATTTTTCTTTTATGAAGAAATAGGTTGAAATAACTATGTTGTGTATATCATGACAACAATTGGTATTACGATTTCCATTGATAATGTTCCCTCAAAGTTCTCCTACCACTTATAGGTAGCTTGGGCCATACAGGCAGTATAATTAGCCTGCTGTTAAGAAGGAGAATCTGTTTGGAAGAGACAGGTTACAAGGACCATGAGTAGGAAAGGGATGGAAAAAGAGTTGAAGGGGAAAATGTTGATAAAAATAGAGCATTCACAAGTGGGAAAGGCTCTAGATTGGAGGAACTGGGGGAGAAGGATAATGGATGAAAGAAGAAGAGGAAGAGGAAGAAGAGAAGGAAAAAAAGAAAGAGGAGGAGGAATTAAAATTAAGACATATGGTGTGTACCAACTCCCCACAATAAATGTAATGATTATGTTCAGCAAACATACATTAATTTAAAAGATTGCCTAGCCAGGATGGAGAATCATGATGGTGAAGGTCATGCTTTCAAAGTTTGTTAGTAACATTTTGGTTGTCAGTCCTTCAGTAATGAAACAATGCCAAAAAAAATTATCTGCCACGAAGATTGACACAATATTTGTTGTTGTGTGCCAGGAAAAAAAAAAACTGATATGTAAACCAACAGAGGAGCTACAAGAAACTGTGGGAATAAAAGTACAGTGAAAATAAGCCTCAGGATAATGCCCGGCAAAGTTCCAACTTAGAAAATAAATTCTCACATGATCTAAATGGAATGTCTCAAAATATGGAATGGAGTCAATCAAAAGAAATGAATGAAAAAGCTAGACATTTTAACAAATATATAAAAATAATATTTTCCTCTTCTAAACAAAAAAATCAATGAAAAATTATAAAAAATATTTGAAGCCTAAAATAAAAATTAAATTATGAAGTAGTATGAGCCCATGCAACCAAGGACCTCAGAAAATTAAGGAATTTATTTGAATGTGTTTTAGAAAAAAGTTTTATTTTGTATTTTAGAAGTTATGCACATTGTGAAACAGGTAAAAGAGTGAAGCCCACATAGTTAAAATTTTTTTCTAATGTGTTCAATATTTCACAATATTGAACATGTTATTTTATATATATATATTATAATAAATAATAATATTATATATTATATTATATTATTTGACTTGATAGGAAACTCACAGATGTCTTAACTGTACTTACAGTGTTAACATGGCTGACAAATTTAAAGGCAAAACTAAAAAATGAAACTGGAGGGCAGAGGAGAAAGTTGGAATAAAGGTTAAAATTGCTAATATTCATTTCTATTGTAGGCTTTGTACAAATATATTTCAAATAAATGAATTACATTTAAGTGTACTATCTACATGTTTAAATTTAACCATTAGGCATAATAAAAGCAGCCAAAACCTATCAAGATGTAAGGAAGAAAGGTAATAAATCCTTTTTCTTTAGGTTGTCAGGGGATACTCTCTGAGGTTACTTGACCATATAGTACTAAATATTAAGTATTTGTTAATCAAATATAGTATTTTGAAATAAAATTCGATATAGCTGAAACTAAGTTAAAAATGTTTGTATTTGGGAGGTGTGGCTGAGAAAGGAAGGGGCAGAATACAGCCATTAATAAAATACAAAATGAGTTTGCCACAACACATGTCTTCTGCTATCGACAGTATTAGAATCACCTATTTTAAAATAAAACTAAATAAAAATTACAGTAGTTTCCTTTTCATCTCCTTTAATTTTTGCAACATTATTTTTCCATGGTTCTTTGCATCATTTGAAACTCTTTCCTCCCCTTGTACTGTGTCAGCTACTTCTCTGCTCTCTTAGCAACTCACACACTTTTCCTCAGGCCTATACTGAGCCCCTCATCATTTAACCCCGGGATTCTCTGACCTCATGGTTGTGGGACATCCATAGTTCAGTGCAACCATTACCCAAAGCAGACGTGTGAAGGAGACAGTGGCCTGATGGGACAAACGTTGAGTGCAGAGAGTCAAGAGCTAACAGACATGTGATCCTGAGGCTTTCTTATATGTGGTCCAGAGTGACCAGTCATCACAGTAGTACAAGGTCAATGACACATCCATATACTGATGCTTTTGAGTCTTATTTCTAGCCTTTCAGTTCTTTTTCTGATTTTACCACTCACATATAAGCCTTCTTTTCTAATTCTACTTTGAAGGAAACCAAGGATAAGACTCACAAGATGTCACTCAGGGAAGGGTAAACTGTCATGGGAGTATTTGTGTGTAAATAAATCCTTATTCAACATTCTGAGGACACAATAGAAATCAGTTTTCAATATTCTTTGTGACAGTTCCTGTAAACTTGGACACACTCCTATTCATGGTGAACAAGGTTAGATGATACAGCTTCCTTGCTGTTATACCATAGGAAATATCAGAAAATATAAGATATTAAGAAGGTTAAAATGATTTATTATGTGCAATGGGACATCAGAAATGTTTCCATATTCCCTTCAAAGGTCAAAAGAATTTTTAAAGACAATGAAGTTTGCCATGTTAAAGAGTTCTGGTCTCTTTAATGGTGGCTGTACTCTGATTTGACAACAGTAGCTGTAGTAGAACAGGGCTACCAATAATCAAGAGAAAGATGTCATTCCAAAAGAGAATCACTCTAGCAGCATTTTGTTTTTAATGGAAAGATAGATGAAGTTACCATAATGGAAACAAGGTTGGAGCAAAAACTCAAAAGGCCTTCACTATAGGCTTTATAACAACAACTAATGGCTTTTAACTACCATCTGGACCTTGCCTTGGATGGACCACATGAATGGCCAAGTACAGGATTATTGCATTTATAATATTAGTTAAAATGTTGAAAAGAGACTTATGGAGTAGAAAACTGATGTCAAAGATCACAGTGTGGAAAAAGTTACATTTTCAAAATTTAAATTTCCAGATTACAATTATAATCTACTGTTCATCAATTTAAAGGAGAATTCTAACACTCTCAAATGATACCCAATTATACCCAGCAATTATGCCTCTCAATCTTACTTATGATTCTATTTATAACAGTAACTGTGCTTTGTAAAGGGGAATGTCCAAAATTTGGGAAATTTTTGAGACTTTTAGTAGACAAAGTATGACCCAGTACCTGAGTAACTGAAATAGCATGATAATTTTATAATTGTGTACATTTTGAAATATTGACCCAAGTCTCTATGGCAAGTTTACATGTGGACAAATTATGCAATTATTTTCCTAGTCCGTGCATAAATATATTTACATAAACAACTTTTTTGTATATTTACTCATGTCATCCAACAGCCAGGTAGCAGAAATTTTCATATTATTTTACTGCATGTGCAGTAAGAGTTATGATATAAAGAGCAGTTTGAAGGACCTTAAAGGTCATCCCCTTTCCCTCACTCAGAAAAAAATAAGAAAAGTGAAGAAACACACCCAAAGAACAACTGTGGAAATTGATACTGCCGTCAAAGTTTTAAAAGTTCTAGCCCTGTTTGTCCTATCGTATCACTATTTCATTTGCCTGTCTAGCCCTGTGACAACGAGCTATAACAAATGGATGGGACAGTTGATAGAGTACTGGGCTAATTGTGCTTTCCTCAACCTTCATGAAAAGAGAAAACAAAAATACAAGAAAGGTTCTTCGATATAAATAACAGGGCATTTTCATTGTCTGTTTATATACTCATATCATTTCTCCATATTCTTCATATTTTGTAGTCCATAGCACCTTGGTTACTTTTGAGTTGTAGAGAGTATCACACTAGTGCACTTTATTGAAGATTATCCTAATTGACCTGGTCAGCAAGAAAGACAAGCAATTTAGCTGTCCTAATAAAGGAATCATGCTGTATGGCAGAAGGTAAATTCAAAAGGTTCTGAGACTATAACCTTAAAAATATATTTAGGTAGCAAACCATGTGCATCATCTTGAGACAGAAATGAGTTTATTTTACTGTACTCCCCCTAGCATTAGGAAGCAGGTTCACAACTAGGTGGGCTTTGGAATTTTGGGTCAGTGTATGTTATATCTAGAAATACTGATCAACTGAAAAGAGGGGCTTAAAATAACTCAAGCCTATGTGAAATTTAGACAGTGTGGGATGTTGGTATAAGCGAAGAATTTACTCATCATTATTTTATAGAAAGCCCCGAACAACGTAACAGATGGAAATGATTCTGGAAGACAGAGTGTGAGCTGTCTATTCAGTATTTTTTTCTAACTATGGAGAAGTTTCATGAATTATGAATGCATAGACGTGTGACTAGTTGTGAAGAACTGGAAACAGACAAGAACACCAATCAGAATCCAGGAACAAATTAATCATAATGAAGCAAGACCTCATTGGCATCAATTTATGTTCATTTCTTGGTGCCTCATATTGGTGTCCACCAGAGGGCACCCACTGAAGGTTGGAACTCAGCTGGAAAAGATGAGTTACTCTTTTTACCCCTTGGACACATCAGAGCTACCAGAATAAACTCATGAATTGAGTGGCCATCATTTCGAGGATGGATGTTATATGTGCGTTGACAGCATAGGCTCCCTACAAGTGTGGATAACTATCCATTGCTGCTCTTGATTGCCTATTCTCCTGGTAAAGAGGCAAATCAATACCCTCGATATGGCACTATTCTTGAAGGAGTCCAGTGACCTACTTGATGTAAAGATGATTGTAATGGACATTATCCACCATGAATGGAAGAGTGATTTATTCTTATTAGAATTGAAAGTTACTCAGAATATAGATTGTCCTTATCTTCCTACAGATGCTCTGCCAGCACCACAATTTGATCACATAGAAGATGCCTTATCTATCATGTATCCTGTGTATTATTACATAAGATCAAGGGAGCCATTTTATGGCAAAGGATGAATGAGAATGGGTAAATAACAATGACATTTCAACAGTTTTAACAAACGCTGGATTAATCGGAGGCAGCCAGTTAAATAGAATGGTGGAATAAACTGTTCAAATTCAGAACCAAGACCACACCCTGAAGATTTAGAGCTTAGTCCCCTGCACTAAACCTACATTTGCAATATGGCTGTGTCCACAGGGTGTAGAATCCATTCTATCAGAAATGAGAGTCAGTGCTAGAGTTCATCATTCCATTTGCAAAATCTGTGCCTCTATCACTGTAATTTCAGATTCCCTCAGTTTGAAATTATATATGCTCAGAAAAGAAGACTTTCATCAAGAAAATCCAAAAACGTTCTAAGATACCTATCTGGTTTCTTTAATTACCTTGTTGCAGTGGATCGATATGAGAAGAAAGGAGCTAATAATGGGTTGGACTGTCAGTTAATACATCGCGAGCCTGATTTGCTCCTGCACAATGCCTTCTGGGAAGTAGATGTCTGCAGTGCTCACAGTTCTCCTGTGTTTACTGTACGTAATAACTGTGAAAAAGTAACCACAGCAATATAGTCTTCTTTGGGCAAAGGCTCTAAGGGTGTAATCTTTCCAGGGAAGAGGGTCTGGGTTATCCGAAGAGAAATACAACCTAGAAAAGTCAGATTGACAGCAGGGGCTGAAGAAACTCTAAATTTGCTCTTAAAAGATAGAGACAGGTATTAATCACAGCACAAAACCAACGTGAGTGGGCCTGTAGAGCCTTATGCCATGAAGATATTTCAGAAAATTTGGATATCTCAGGTCAGAGGCTGACTCTTACTGACTGAGCTAAATGAAGGTTCAGAGTGTAAGTTTTATAAAGCAGAACATATAATCTGTGTCCTTTTCTTCACCATGTTAAGTGGCCTCAGCCTGATCAAATATTCAAGCTAGTGTTTCACTCAGCCTAATGTAGATGTTACTTCCCAGTGCTTTATCTCTCATGGCTCTCATTTGCCACAAAGCAATTTCTCTGATTCCTTGTTACTGCATGTGTGCACCAGCTTGGTTGTGGTGTGACATGGATGCCCAGGAGAGGTCCTATTACCTAGTATAATTTTGGCCAGTAGCTGGGATAGCTGTACATCCTCATTGGATTAGGATGGGTTTGAGTTATATCATTTGCACTGAAATTACTACTGTCATTTTGTCTTTCCATTTTTAAAATTATATGGTTTTACATGTGAAGTATATTTTGCATCATCACTAAGGCAAGTATCCTAATCAGTCATTCACAGTCACCTTAGGTCATGTCTACAATAGATATATAGTACATTTCTTTAATGTCTACTTACTATTTCATACTTGGTAGTAAAAAACCCTCAGTAATGCCTGCCTTACTGCCTTTTTTAGTTCCTTTTTAACTTATTCTATCCTTTCCTCCTACTCTGTGCTTACATTTTCAAGTGCACTACTCACATGTAACAAAAGACAAAATGTTTTTTTTTTAACTCATGCTTGTCCCTGGGAGAACTCAACTAGTTCATTTTGATTTCCATACTTGATAGTAAGTATGTTAATTAGTTATAATTGATGACAAATTACCTCAGACTTCAGTGGTGTATGATAATAATGATTTTTCTCTTTTTACTGGCAAGTTATGAGAGTTGGTTCTTCTTTGCTGGACTTAGGTGAGGAACTCTTCTTGTTACTGGAATCTGTAGATAAGCAAGAGTGAGTCTTTTCCAACTATCCCTTATTTTTGCAAATGAGTCAATATGCATTTTTCTAGGGTAATGGCAGAGTCCAAGAAGGTGAGAAGACATATGTGAGGACACTTAAAGCCTATGCCTCAAGCAGAGCTCTATGACTTCTAATGTTTTATTGGAGATGTTGCTTCGTTTTTCCATCACTGGAACATAGTCTCTGACACCCTTAGTGTAAAGGAGTGGTGATTTATTTGGCTCATGCTTTCAGAAAATTTAGTTCATGATTGGATGGCTCCAAGGCAGAGATAGGATGAACAGCATGGAGCAAGAAAACTGATCAATCCTTGCAGTCAGGAGCAGAAAGAAAAGGAGATGAGGACAAAACATCTTTGTTAGTCACACCCCCAAGTTATAGGCACTTCTGTGATTTATTCATTTTTATTGTGAAATAGGTACATTTTATATACACATCATGATTACACTCAACCTTGAGAATTTGTACTAGTGTATGACCCGACTTAATTCTCATTTGTTCCATTCCCCTACCCACCCTACAACCCCAATCCCTAAATACATGAGTTTGTTTCCCCTTTATTCACCATCACAGTTTTTTCTTTTCCCTTGTTACTCACCCCTACCCCCCATTTCCTTTAGGATATTTTCTATTTTACAGTAGCTGTCATACATTCTAGGACTTATTTACAGTTTCAGTTTCTCATACCAGAGAAAAGACACAGTATTACACATCTGTGACCTGTTTATTTCACTTATGAATATACCCTCAAAGTATGTGCATTTGAGTATGAATGACTCAAACTTACCATTCTTTATTATAGCCACTTCTTTTAACCAGACCTCACCTCTTAATAACACATTTAATTATGATCCCCTCAGTGGACTAATCCATTGATGGATATGGTGTCCTCCATGACCTCCATGAAACTCCATCAAGTTTCAAAAGCCCCACCTGTGAATATATAAGTCTTTCAGCGAAGGGTATTTTAGATGTAAAACTTAACATTGGTCAAAGCAGGTGACTTGTCTAGGGGTAGGGAAATGCTGTATTGCATAAGGCATTGATAAGAGTGCATATACAAAAAAAAATGGTGAATTAAGGCCAGTTTGTCATATGATTCTGAAAGAAACGTTAGTATATTCTGTGAAAGAAAATCCTATCCAGTACTTCAAGTAATGATGTCCACAGGCCTGTAGTTAAATTCTGTTTAATAGAAACTGAAGGAACTCTTGCTTTCTATGCCTAACCAACATTGAAATTCAACACAATAATTTGTATATTTCATAAATTATAGACAAGAATGGAAAAGGCAGAACAGTTGCTTAGGCAGCTAAACTCTTGACGAATATCCAAATTTGAGAGTTTGCGTGTTCTGACCTCTTCATTGTGTCTAGGAAACAGGGTGTAGTCTAATTATTATGCATGAAAAATCCCTCAATCTTCAGGGTTAAAAAGATTAGAGTAGAAGAGGAACAACATTAATGAAACACATTTATTTTCCCAGGGACCTAAGCAATTTACCCTATAATTCAGAAAGATCACAATGGGTCTCATGTTAAATAATACTGCTAAAATAGTGAGAGTCTTGCAGAGCAATTGGCACTCATTAAAATTCAGTGTTGGAAACAGTGGGTGAAAGGCAGTCCAGGGGACAATTTTGCAGTGTCCTATGGTTGAGGCAAAACAATTCATGTCACAAGATATCAGGTCTTATTCCCTGTTGTAAGTGATCATGTGTAACAATTTTATTTTTACATGAATATATTCAAGAGGCTTGAACTGAATTGTTGCAGTAGCTTTCTAAAATATACATCTTTTTGCCATGTGGTTGAAGGAAGATATATGCATTCCTCTGACTGTTTCCCCCTCAAAAGCAATACATTTAATGGCAAAATATCATCACTTTATTTTTCCAGAGGAAAGTGAAATTTTGAATATCTGTAAAATTATACATATGTAGTGTAAAGTGAGAAAAATTTTGTTCTGGGGCAGAAGACCAAGAAATTATTATCGCTTTTCCTTTAATGAGCTTTTACCTGAGGAAAGGTAAATGCGTGATGTGAGTCAGATTTCTTTCTATGATATTCTAATTCTTATCTCTTCCTCATCAAATGGAAGGGAAAAACCAAGCAGAAAAATGAGAACACCTAAGGTCTTTCATCTTTCACAAAGCATAATGTAGAGCTGATGTAAATATTTGGTTTCACACCATTGTCCTGAATTTAAAACAGTCCCTTAAAGAACATAAAGCTTGGCTATCTTGAGTATAGGCAATTACAGCTTAAAAATACTGAGACTAAACATTTAGTGTGTATTTAATGAGTGAAAGTAAGCATAAAAATTGGAGCTTCTATTTTTGTCTTCTATTTGATGGATGTGATAAATTTCCACCTAAGTGCTTGAAGATACAGTATGTTGGGATAAATGGAACTGGCTTCACAAAAGCCCCTGTTTGGACTTTTATTCATGAGAAGCTGACATAGTTTCATTGTTGCAAATCCTAGTGAGCAGTAAGGAAAAGATAATACAAATACATTTCTCCTTGAATTATAAGCATGAACTTTTATAATTCATGTTTTTCTATAGGAAACGCTTCAGAAATAACAGAAAATCGTTTCTTTTTTTGCTGATATTAGCAGAATTGTTTGATGGCCAGAGGAGAGCACTTAAATCTGTGTTGCTTAAGGAGTTTTGCATACAAAAGTGTCTGGATTAGAGAGCAACTATAAATAAGAAAACATGATGAATACCACCCAACTTGGTTTAACTCATTTAGAAAATTATTACATACATTTAATAAATTACTATTTGTTCATTTTTGTTTTAAATTGTTTAGAAGAGAAATGCTATTAGATTCTTTACCTCAAGGGAATTATGTAAGTGTAATTGTCAGTAGTTGTGTTTTCCTGAAGAGACAGAAGTGGATCCAGAGTTTGGGAACTCAAAGCTGATACTGTTTTGGGTATACACTTCATTTTATGTGGCACTTTCTCAGAAGAACATGGACATTGAATTTTTGTAACCACAAGAAGAAAAGAAGCACAGCCATCGAGAGACGGTCTCTCTGAGGCCTTGAAAAGTAAAAGGCAAAGCTCTAGGTCCACTAAATTGGATTACTGTTACGGTTTTCTGAAGTTCATTACTGGCAAAGAAGCAGCTTTCTCTGCATGTACCTTAAGTTAGTGATAGTGCAAAACTATGCATTTTCATTGGACTAGTTTGGGTGTTGGCTTTTTTGAGAAAAAATCTGTGAGAACACTTGAGTATATGAAGAGTACCTTCATCCAGTTCAATCCTAAAATCCATGTCAAGGGAAAGTTCAGAAGGAACAGTGACTCTGCTACTTGCAATTTGAATAAGTTACTCCATAGAAAGTTATATATTGTTGCCGGTTGTGGTGGCTCACGTCTGTAATCCTAGCACTTGGGAGGCAGAGACAGGAGGATTGCTGAGTTCCAGGCTTGCCTGGGCTACATAGTGAGCTCAGGGCCAGCCTGGACTACAAAGTAAGACCCTGTCTCAAAAAAAAAGTCATATATTGTATTAAAAATTAAGTTGAATATGGATTATTAAAAAATCTAAAATGAGTGATCTTAAATATGGTACTGTTGAATATATAAGAACACACGAAGCAAATATATAAGCTATATTTTTATGCATGCATGCATAAATGGTAAGGCTTAATTTATATGTATAAAACATTTATACCTTAAGCGATATAGCAGCTCATCAGCAGTGGCAAAGTTTCTTAAAGGATGGCTACTCTATTAAAATATTCCTTATGGCAGGTATATTATATATATATATATAGCAAAGAATGTGTTAAGTAGATAAAATGTACACAATAATATGAAGTACACAATAATATGAAGTCTTGAAGAATATTATAAAGAATCCCTCAAGCCACACTGGGTAGGTTTGATTCCCTCTCCCAGTATCTTCTGTATTCCCTTGCATTACTTCACTTCTGTATATTTGACTTTCCTTGTTTGTAGAAAATGATGTCACATTCATCAGAATGTTAAGTGGATTGAATGCTTGTATGTCTAATGCCATGTATTGCTTTATATAGTCTTCAAATGCAATCTGGCATATGTTTTGAGCTATAGAAGTTACCATCAGTATGGTTATAATCACAGTTATTTTATCATTCCATAGAGGAGCATGAATGAATCAAACATCCAGATAGGTCTGAAAAAACAATAAAATAGCTAACAATCATGGAAGTGATTGGATAAATAGTCTTTAAAGTTTCTCTATATTCAATAATAAAAATAAGAGCAAAAACAAAAAATACCATTTTGGTAGAATAATAGTGTTGTCAGTTTTCTTCCAGAACTAGCCAGAGAATCCTCACATTATTTAATTTATGAAAATAGCAACTTTATTAGGGAGTACTTTACATGAAATTAAATACACCCACTTGTATAGTTGAACAAGCTTTGTCAAATCAATGTCTCCCTGTCATCACTGCTAACTTCTAATGCAGGGTATTTATATTACCCTAAACATTCCCCAATGTCATTTTAAAATTAATATTCTACCCTAGCTCCAAAGGAAACTGTACTTTTCTGTATTTTCAGTAACCATAGATTTGCTTTACATTCTCTTAAATATTTTTCTCTTAGCATGATATTTTTAGAATTAAATTTTATCAGTAATTTGTGTCTTGCTAAATAATATAACAATTATGTATGCACCATAATTTATTTAACCATTAACCTGTTGGATTTTAGCACTATTTCGAACTTTTGGGTGTTATAAGAAAATGTGCTACGAATCTTCTTTGAAAATTTTGTGTTCATTTGTACTTTCATTTCTTCTAGGTAAATGTGTAAATGGATTTCTGTGTAATATTTTAACAAACTCAAGTTGAATTTTAAAGTAATTATAATAATTCTCCAATGAGCAATGATATAAAAGGTTTGTTTACTTCTTGTCCTAAAAATCTTTCAGTATTTTTGTTGTATTTAATTTTGATGTGTTGTGGTATAATGTGATAGTGATTTACATTTTTCTGTTTGATAATTATTTTGAGAACTTTTAAATTTTAATTTTTTATTATTATTATTATTTTTTGAGACAGGGTCTTACTTTGTAGTTCAGGCTGACCCTGAGCTCGCTATTGTAGCCAAGGCAAGCCTCGAACTCACAGCCATCCTCCTGCCTCTGGCTCCCGAGTGCTGGGATTACAGGTATGAGCTAACACTCCTGGTTGTTTGAGAACTTTTTTATTTGCTTAAGTGTTTGTAAGACATTTTGGTAAAATGTTCATATTTTTGTTGATTTTTAAGTGCCTATCTTGTAATTGAAGGAGAAAAGTTCTGATTATCTCAAATCATAGTTACTTTTCAAATTTCCTTAAGTCCAGCATATCATTTTTATTTTAAAAATTCATGTTTTTTGGTGCCTATTTGGATGGTTCCCATGAAATTATTGCTTTGCTTGTGATATACTTTCTTCTAGGGTCCTAGATAGTTTAGTGCTTTACCTCTGGTTTTTAAAATCTACTTCAAGTTAATTCTCTGTGTATGTCTGAAGTAAATATTAAGGTTAGCTTTCCAAACTGGATATCTTTTTTTCCTAGTACTGTTTCTTCAATTATGATTCTTCTTTCATTGAATTATCTTTATATATTTGTCTAAAATCAATTAATTATATGAGAATATATTTTTGAAAGTTCCATTTATATTCTATTGATCTATCTTGCCAGTATTACATTGTTTTGATCATTTTAGGTTGGTGGTAAATGGTACAATCAGAGAATAAATTCAACTTTGCTATTTATCTTTTTTTTTTTTTTTGAGACAGTGTCTCGCTTTGTAGTTCAGGCTGGCTCTGAGCTCACTATGTAGCCCAGGCAAGCCTTGAACTCAGCAATCCTTGTGTCTCTGCCTCTCAAGTGCTAGGATTACAGACGTGAGCCACCACTCCCGGCTCTGTGGTATGTGGAATTGATTGCTGGTGGGCCTGAGTCACCATGCCCAGCATTGTATGTGGTTTCTGGGGATCGAACTCAGAACCTTGAGCTTGTGAGGCAGGTACCTGAACCACTGAGCTAAATCTCCAGCCCCTGCTATTTATCGTTTTGATCTATTCAACTTGACTATTTTTGGTTAAATATAAATATTTGTATCACCTAACAGTTTCACAAAGAAAATCTGCTAAAATTTCTTTGGAATATTATTGGCCTCTTAATATATTAGGTTTTCTAATCCACAAACATGGTACAGTTCTTCACTTATTTGGATTCTATTTCACTTTTTCCCACCATTGTTCTTTCAGTGTGTAGATCTTAAAGTCTAGATTCTTTGTTTTTTAGTGTTTAGAAATGTATATTATGACAGCGGACATCTTTGTCTCATTCCTGTTCTTAGTGTAAAAGGTTTTATTTTTTTGCCCATTTAGTATGATGCTGGCTGTTGGTTTCTCGTAAATAGTTTGTATTAGTGTGTGATAAAGTCCATCTATTCCAATTCTCTGTAAGTTTTGATCATGAATGGGCATTGGATTGTGTCAAATGCTTTTTCTGCCTCTATTGAGATGACTATATGGTTTTTGTCCTTGAGTCTGATCATATAGTGTATTACATCAATTGATTTACATATGTTAAATGAGCTTTGCATCCCTGGGATAAATCCAACTTGATCAGGGTGTATGATTATCTTGATAATTCTCTGTATTCTGTTTGTCAATATTGTAAAGACATGTGTACACTCATGTTCATAGCAGCTCAGTTTGTGATAGTCCAGTCTTGGAAACAACCCAGATGCCCATCACTGGAGACAGGATAAAGAAGATGTGATTTATTTTAATGAAATGAAGTATTGCTATGCCATAAAGAATTGCAGGTGTCATTCATTTATGTGAAAATGGATATATCTTGAGGACATACAAATAAGTGAAATAAATAGATTCCAGATATGTAAATACTGTATATTTTGTCTTGTATGAGAAACTATAAATTTAAATGAGTTCTAGAATGTATGATAGATTTTGTGAAATGGGAAATATTCAAGGGGAATGTGGTATGGGAAAGTCATGAAGGGAAAGAATAAATATAGTTTGAAAAAAAGAAAGAACATGTATATAGGGAGAAAGGGATTGTGGGGGTGGGTAGGGATATGGGTAGAAATGAGAATTAACTTGTGTCATATACTGGTACAAATTCCCTTTGTTGAGTCTGATTGTGAGCTGTATATAAAATGTATCAATAAAGAATTCTAGTAAAAGGTATATGATAAGAAGATACCAGTAAAAGGATTCAAGAAAGGAAAACAGGAAGCTAAATAAAGCAGTTCATAAAGGATAAACAATTAATAATCCATGCTAATTGCTATTGTTTTATCAAATGAAATGAGAACTGGCTGTTTACTATTAGATATGTCAATATGTGGTTTCTTGTTGACTGTGACAGGAGATTTTTTATTTAGGACATTGGAAACAAAGATAAACCAGGTGAGACTCAAGAGAGGATGAGAAGGGATGAGTTGAAGACAATGAGTGTAGACAATTTTTTTAATATAATATTATAATAGGAAGCAGGGATGGATCAGGAGTTGAGGAAAAGTTGAGGTCAAATCCATTAATTACTGATAAGCAAAATAGGTGCAGATGTCTAAGGGGTAGCACTATAGGAGACAGAGAAGGCTAATAATTCTGAAAAGAAGGATGAGTGATCACCACAGGCCCTTACCGCCATGAAGAGCAGACAACATGGAGAGTCAGACTGAGGACGTGGCCTGAGGAAGGAGCGTGATTCACTGTGAGGAGCAAATTGAAGCGCAAGGGCTGACGGATGTCTACAGACGCAATGTTAGGAACTTAGTAAGTCTTTTGGATTCTCATTGTTTTCTTAGTAAAGCAGGAAGCAAAGTAGCTGTCCTTGAATACAGAACAGGGTTGTGGACATTTGAACAAAGGCGTATCTTTTAAACAGAGAATACCACTTTATGGGAAAAAAATCACTGCATCATAATTATTTTTCTTAGACTTCCACTGCAAATACTCATGTTAACAGTTTCACAAATTTAAAAAAGTACACCTCGGGCCGGAGATTTAGCTCAGTGGTTCTGGTGCCTGCCTCGCAAGCACAAGGTCCTGAGTTTGATCCCG
>PVIC010018095.1:0-16206 GCA_004025085.1 Thryonomys swinderianus
AAGCCTTTGCACTTTTGAGCCTGAGTCTTCCCAAGAATGTGCATGACACTTTCTCACTTTCAGTGTCATGGTCTCCAAAGCTCTTCTCCCCAGAAAGGAAGAAGAATTTCAGCCCTTTCCATTCACCGAGCTTACAAACTGGGTGCAAGGCCTAGGATGAGTGGTGCACCTCACACATACCAGCTACCCTCTTCTCTGCACCTCTGCACTCAGACATGGAAGCTAGTGATAAGCACACACCAGAGAACAGCATCTCCCCCACCACCCTGTGCCTGCTCTCTGAAACATGCACAGCTGCCCATCAACATCACCCCCTGCAGATGGGAGCTGCCACTTCATGGAGAGCAGAAATGAAGCAGACTTAACTGTAATCTACTCCACATCCTCCCCTGGAAGGTGTAGTTCCTCAACAAACTACATGGGCAGAAGAGTTAGATCAGATGGACTCCCCCAGCCAGCCGTCATCGCCAAAGGAAGGTAGACCACTGCTGCTTCCTCTCACACTCCCAGAGTCTTATCTGACCGTGAGACATGTTAAATATAACACCACGATGCTTGCCTGGCAGGCTGGTTCTAACATGCAGGAATGAAGAGTCAACCACTTCCATGGTTAGGTGTGATCAAGTTAAAGGGTGGTGGTTTCCCACTAAGGCAGAGAAGTGATGGGTGAAAAAGATGAGGGGTGAGGGAAACACACTGAGCTAAAGGCAGCCAGACACCCGTGCAGTGGTGTCCCGTGGGCAGCTGCTTCTCTGGAGAGAAGCCTTGCTTGCACTGAGACAGAAAACACAAAACCTATGCAAGAAGTCTCTATTCTCTTGCAGCAAGCTGATTTCCAATCCTGGCTCACAGCCCTTCCATACTTAACATTCCTTCACTATCCTTTGTTCTCGGAAAGTTTCTGTTTCCTCAAGATGATGTCTAATGTATTCTTATATGAAATCATGCAACACTGAATAGGACTTCAGTATCCCTTTTCTCTTGATCTATATAAACCCTGCTTATGCCAGTATGTATGTGGGGGGTGATCAATTTGTGGAGCAATCACAGATCAGTCCACTAACATAATGAGCTGGCCTCCAACCTCCAGGGTGTGTTCAATTCTCCTTGGCCTGACTCTACTATGTCACCAAGAACTACCAACTGTCAGTCCCAATTTTTTCTGTTTCAGCATCATTGGCTTATGTTATGTCAAAACACACCACATGCATAATCCTGCGAGAGCAAGTATAGAAACAGAACAGCACCCTGGACAGTTCCAAGGAAGCTCAAGGACTCTAAGAGGCAGATCAGTCTGTGCTATTGAAACAGAAGGTGAGTTCAGTTTCTTTTCTTCCGCTCTGAGTTTCTTGCCAGGAGGCAGAGGTTTTGCTCTAGCAGGACACACTCCCCTGCCCCAGGCCCAAAAGCAAGCCACTCACTTCCTTCGACTGGACTGGCTGAAGCTCTCAGGCAACAGAAACCTTTCTTGTTTATGTGTCTCAAGGACTTTCTCAGAAACAGAAGGATGGCTAACCTACAGTGGAAAACACTAGCAGGCAGTATAAGAAAGAAAAAAGCACTGAGAAGGAGGGGGAGAGGGGAAGGGGGTAGCGCACTGGGAGGGTACAGGTGGACAGGTGTTAGGGCAGAGCAGAAACAAGTGGGTAAAATCAACAGAAGAGCCCTGGACACATCCACACAGGACAGGCTGGTATCACTGCAGGAAGTACAATGCACGTGCTCCACAGGTGCACTCACTCCACCATGCAGAGATTATCTGAGCAGCAGCTCACAAACTCAGGATGAGGAGTGCGTGCATCACTGACATAGAGATAAAAGACTCAAAACATTAAATAAAAAATAATATGTATGGTCTATGGGATGGACATTAATCAGAAAGGAGTACTAGATAAAACAGCAATGCAAATGTCTAAATTCGCTAGAAAATGAGGTTATTTCAAGAGCCACTCTACTGGACAGTATGCAGCTACAAGCCCTGTAGAATCATTTGCCTCATAGGAAATTTGAGTCTGAATGTCATATAATTTTCTCAATTGAAATTTAGACTCACAGGTGAGAGACTGGGAAATTGATACAAGTAAGACTGAACTCATAAAGCCTGTCAAATCCTCTCTTCTACTTCCTTTAGAAAAATAAAAAGCAATGCTGTGCAGTGACTTCTGTCTGCTAAAGATGAAACCGGTTGAAATGATAAACTACAAAGTGGCTTCTAGAAAACCATACTGCTCAGGAAAATACAGTTATTTTCAGGATCACAAGTGGTTCTGTGTGAATTTGAAAGGTAGTTGTGGTCATTACATTTAGTAATTCTGGAATTTTGAAATGCTCTGGTAATTACTTAGAAAGTTAGAGAAATAGCACTCAATAGAGGTTTGGGTTTTCAGTATTCCACCTTCTGAAGCACAAAGGAGGAAGGCTGAGTTGCCAGTAAGACCCACTCCACGCGGGCATAGGCAGTCCTGCTCTGGGACTGAGCACAGCAGACAGAGAGAGTGAGGCACTCTGAACATCTCCTGGAGCTTTAACTTTCTGATTAATCCACATTAGGAACTGATTCTCAAAGCAGCAGAGAGGAGCACAGTTATGTTTGACCTTAAACAGGACCAAATCTGGGTCAAATTTATATTTCTGGTGACATACTCTGTAAAAAAAAAAATTAGTGACTGAGGTTGAGAAATAAAATAGGAAACTTGGGGTACATTTAACTGAAAGAATAGATCTGATATATATCAGTAGATTCTGAAAGCACATCAGAAGTCCATTTTTATTTTTCTATAATTTATTTTATTGATACATTTTATATACACGTTGTGATCACAATCGACACTGAGAATTTGTACCAGTACATGACACAACTTAATTCTCTTTTTTGCCCATTCCCCTGTACTTTTTTTTTTTTAGTTTAGTTTTATCTTTATTGGTAAAGGTGCTAAGAGCAAAGAGCAGAGGTGAGCAAAAGTAGATGCCCTCGTGGACCTGCAGGGGGCGCTTTATAATGGTCCAGTGCTGGCCTTCAGCACCTCACTGCATGGTGTGTGCCTGTGGTTGGGTTGGGTCAGAGCACAGCACGCTTTCAGCCACAGGACCTGTTTGCTGTGGTACAAGACACACAGAATTTTTCTCATTCTGCAAATTATGAAAATTTTCTTCATGAAGATAATGTACACTTTCAGTCTCTTCTATGTATACAATAGCTTTATGTCAACATTTCTGCATTGCGATGCAGTCGTGTGGAAGACATCTCCAACTTCACATGAACAGTGCATGTGACTTGCGACCTGAATGATCAGCCTAACAAGTCAGGGCTGCGACCACGTGTGCACCACCCACTGTGGACTGCATGATAGTCGTGATGGCAGCACACACCACCGGGGTAGATGGAGGCAGAAAGTGTCAGTGCTGAGCGGCCATGTTCTGGGCTTCTGCATCCCCACAGAGTCAAAGGGGTGCGGCACCAGCCCCTCTTTCCCGAGGCTGCACTGTGGACAACAGGTATTGGAAGTATTTTCAACTATGAGCAGACCGCAGGGTCTCGCTCCTTCTATACTGTGAGACTCAGCTGCACTGTGCATGTGTAAGATATACAACACAGAGCTTTAGGAAATACACACAAAAAAAGCACAGAAGACCAAACTGACACACATCATTTCACACACATTTCTGGGAAGCTCAAATGGACTCACTTAGCATGAAGCCCAAATATCTCTTAATCTTGTTACAATGATTTACCAATATGGCATATTTTCCCCGAGTTAAACCATTCAGCATAAAGTAGCAGAGATACTAAATTATTTTGTAATTTAAAATCTTAAAATTCTTTTGACTCCTTGTATTAGCATTCTACTAAGTCAGTAAATTAATCTGATGTTGGATAGTCATGGCAAAAATCCATCCTACAAGGTCAGGCGGTGAAGGCATAACAAGGTCACCTCCCTAGGAATTCCAGAGTCACACTATGCCTGCCCTCTATTAAATAACTGCATCATCAACATGTTAATTACTGGTTCTGGGTACAGACTGCGGTAGGGAGCCCTCTGAGAGTTACAGGATGCAGGGTTTTCTCCAGTGGACCCCTGAAGAATAATCCCCTTCCTCACCAAAGGCCACAAACACAGTGCCATGGGCTGGCCTCGCAGCACTGCACCACACCACACATTTTATGTCTACAAACGTGCATAAGATATGAACTTAGCTCTAGCTCATATTTTCCTGAGAAGTGCGATAAATATTCAGCATGAGAGAATCATTATTTTTAAAATATGTTGTGGATTACTTTCAAAAGATGATAAAAGATGGTGAAAGATTGTTTTGAAAATTACAAATCTGTCCTTGTAGCATAAAAACAAAGTACATCAATTTGGGTGTGTGGCTACATTATTCCTTGGGGTTCTCTTGGGGTTCAGAGAGCTCTGCAGTTCTCTTATGCTGATAATCCATGGACATGGACATTCCTTTAAAACATACAAGAATCTGGCAAAATATCAAAGAAATGTTAAATTTTCTCAAGAGTTGTGCTATTTCATTAAACTTTCAGCAATTAAGGCTATTATTTTTCATAATATTCCAATCTAAGTGAAAAAAGGATAAAGAAGTTGATCAATAAAGTTAAAAATGCAACAGTTCACTAAAACTTTGAAGACTGCTAAATCACATCTGCACTGAATAGCTCCATCTGTAGCAAAAACATGATTTGACTAACTCACAATGTTCTAGTCACCTCATCAAGAGTAGAAGTTTTTTAATATATCCTGTGAGTCCCAAGATGAAGAACTCTATCATTGTAAAACTGAGAGAACACTAATATTCCCATGATGTATAGGTCACCGTAATGAAAATAGGCAATTGTTGTTTGACTATACTATCAATTTTCAAATTACACTTCACCTGAAAGTTTGACTCTGTAGACCTTGTCTCAGACATCATCATGTGAATTACATACAGACTCTACAGTGCTAGGCACAGAAGCACTTCTCCTGGAACCTAAGAGCCTGGGACTCTTCCCTCCAATTTCATTTGGTCAAAGACCTCCGAATGCACTTTATGTAGAAGCAGATATTAAGTCTGTCAGTAACCTTCCCAAATCCAAATTCTCTAGAGAATCACTCTGAGAAACACCAAGTTGTAGCATACATAAATGTATGATTTAAAGAAGAAATCTTTCTATCCAGACTATAATGAACCAAGATCCATTATAAGTAAACATTTTCAATATTGCATCGTTTCTAAAATACATTATTATATAAAATTTCTCTGCACGTGTATGCAAATTTCAAATCTAATATTCAAAAATACTCATTATAGTTAATGAAATAGAATTTATTGCAAAAACATGTGCAACTACTAAGTGTATCATTTTTGCAATAAAAGTAATGTCTAGGCCAACAAAACCAGAACAAAAACTTTGCATGTCAACCAAAAAATCAGATCTGGATTTCATGCTTCCCTGGGCTGTAATAGTTTCCTTCTTTTTGAAACTGTAAACAAAACATTCCACTTAAGAATATTTACTAAAACTTACTAAGTTTGAATATAGTTAATAAATTACAGCAGTTATTTATTCTGTTTTTATTATTAAGATAATTGTATGGGGCTGGAGGGTTAGCTCAGTGGTTCCGGCGCCTGCCTCCCAAGTACAAGGTCCTGAGTTCAATCCCCGGTAACCACATACAATGCTGGGTATGGAGACTCACGCCCACCAACAATCAATACCACATACCACAGTGCCGGGCATGGTGGCTCACACCTGTCATCCCAGCACTCGGGAGGCAGAAACAGGAGGATTGCTGAGTTCGAGGCTTGCCTAGGCTATACAGTGAGCTGAGGGCCAGCCTGAACTACAAAGCGAAACCCTGTCTCAAAAAAAAAAAAAGATAATTGTATGGTCCTTGCTTCAAATTCATAGATTATCAGCAGGAATCACTGAGTTTCTACTTTAGCTTCTTTCATTTATTTGAAAATAAAAGAAACTTTTTAGTCACTGAAATTTAATTCTGTAATTGATGAAACCACCTCACTGAGTGCTATGCTTTAATCAATAATATAATGTAAAAGCAATTTAGACACAGATCCTGTTATACTAAGAGCAAGATACTAATGATTTTTATAAATGAATCTTGAATATAGAAGACTAATTAGACTAGTGTCTAATAAAAGATATATTGTTTTCCTGGATATTCCTTGCTAATTAGCTAATTTCGTATATTTAGTAGCTTTAATTCTGCTCCCTTTTATAATAAAATACACATTTTAACATGAACCAAAACATAATCAAGTGGGTGTGCATATTTGACCAGATTGGTGAATCATTCATATGTTAAATAAATGACTGAAATATCTAATTATGTTTCTCATTCATAGAACAGAAATGCTGAGGCTTTCAGTGGAAAATCATACTCAACACTGAGTGATCAAAGTTTTCCTTTCACCATGCCTGATTATCCACATTTTTATAAAATGAACATTTACACATTTATCCTTATAGAGAGCATAAATAAAATGTCTTAATTTGTAATTTCTTTCTTAACTTCACAAGAACAAACCTTACGATGCAGTACCTTTGGATATTGCTTCACAGGAATCAACACTCTTTCTGAGAGCTTTATGTTCTTGTTGCTGATGACATCAAGATATTTCTTTTCTTCGTCTTCTTTTTTTCCATCAGAACCTTGAAATTTTTCAATTTCTGAAAAAAAAATCATGAGAAAAAAACAAATGAAATGAGAACAGAAGAAATTACTGCCTGTGTTGCTCCTCTCCTCAGTGAGCCATCAGAGGGTCTTGTAGAAAGGCTGAAGCTGTACCTGGCATAGCTGTGTGCTGCCGTGCGGGAGGCGGCCATGTCCACCAGAGCTGCCATGAGCCCTGGATGGGTCACCGCGTGTCCTGTGAAACCAGTGAGGCATTCTATGCACTTGGATACCTCCTAACAAGACAGGAGGAAATATGTGCTTTGTCTATTCAAAATAAGCAAATGCACTTTACAAAACAGACTCTATCTTAAAGTTGCACTTTACTTTTATTCACAATTATTCCTAAAGGAAAATTGTAAAAAATAAAAGTAACCACCCTGTTACCTATAATACATGATAAAGAGAAATTGTGTATTTTTATACTCTAACCAATCTTAACAGCAATAGAAATGTGGCAAAAAAATAAAGTGATCAATTATGCAAATGTTAGTCAATCTATCAAGGATTTTGAAATTACATCTCAATGTTTGAGAGAAACTATTAGCTTTGCACAATAGTAATGCTCCCCAAATGGATATTTTAAGCTTACACTACTTATCTATTCTTCAATTTTAATTTAGTCTATTCAATTTTGAATCTCTAAAATGGGTATTAGAGATACAGTGGAAAATAAGAAAATGTCTCTGCTTTTCAGAACCTGTATTTAATGAGGAAAAACAAACAACTCAAAGATGAATATACCTTCAGAACCATGTCCACGGGAGAAGAAAACAAAGCGAGGCTGCTAGGAATATAGAGCGGAGCAGGTTTGACGACTGGAACTCCCACTGTCACTGGGGGTGACATTTGAGCTAAGCCCGAAATACGACAAGGAGAGGGAGACACAGAGATTCACAGTTGACAAAGAGAAAGCTGGTCTTGCTCTCCACAAGAAAGAAGCAAGAAGCTGTAGGCCACAGAACAATGACTGTAGGAACAGATGTGAAGGTGCTCACGGGATATTCAGTTGGGTTTTTGTAGGACTGGAGAGGTTTCTTCTTCTGCTGTGAATGTTAGCGGGAAGCTGCTCAACAGTTCTGATTGGGGCAGGGAGGTGCCATATGCAACATGAGTTATAAAGAGAACATTATGTGCAAAGCACTCACGGCAGAGAGGAGCAAGGAGGAAAACCCATTTCCATTCCCTCACTGAGAACAATGCGGACTTGGACAGGCAGCAAGGAGAAAGCACCAAGAAGGAGCAGTGAGGACCAGAGTGACACACGGGCTTCACCTTGGGAAACAAATGCCCCGGAGTCCAGAGGGGTTCAGCTCCCTCACTGCAAACATAATCTCTAATTACTTCCTCTTTCTTTGTTTTTGGCCAACTGTACTGATCCAAAAACACTAAGAAAATAAAGATATGAAGGAAAGTTTCTTACTTTTGTAGCAGCTGAAACAAAACACTGTGTCGATTGCTTTGGAGTAAAAATAATGATTGTTATGCATATAGACATTTTTAGTCCATATTAAATTATACTGCATTCTGATATAATCATTTTCAAAGGGTTGACTACTTACAAAAGAGGAATTATGTAACTGTTTTATTCTTTGTTGTTCTGTTTTTAACTAATGTATTTCCAAAAATGATTTCATGCAGCTTATAGAAAAATCCCTGTAACACTCTAATCAGTATAACATTTATCTGACTCATATAAAATTTAAAACCGTCCTTTTGAAGTTCACCAACTTAATTTGTTCCACGATTTGGAAAAGATGACCATGTTTGTGTGGGAAATTGGCCACGGTTGTATTTGTCATCCAGTGTAGTTTGCAAACAAAAGTAAAACTTGCCATAGGCTTTAATTTGAAAAACAAATTCACAGATAAAAGCACTTGTGAAGCGAGGTACTGCTGTATTATGTTGCAGACCCAGGACACATCAAATGAAGTTTATATGGCACAGTGCACACAGCTGTTTATAACCACTTATATGCTATAAATCTGCCTAAAGACAAGCATTTTGAAATTAACTTTTCAAAATTAGGTAAATGTGCATAGATTTGTCCTCAGCATGGCAGTAGCAGATTCCCATTTTCCTGATCCAAAGTAGAAAGTCACATTTGACAGTAGTCTTGGTTTAAACCAAGAAGCAGTCCACGGCCCAGCCTTTCAGTCCCTTGGACAGTTCGGACCCCACACTCTGTTCACCAGGCCACCAACAATGGGCACCTCAGCGCTGCCCCCAGGAGCCACATGCCACACTTCTGGCTCTGTGGAGGCAACAGCATATAAGACACATTGAAGACGCGAACTCGATTCCCCATCTGTTATGTGAGTGCTTCCTTTGTTAATGTGTCATATGAAGAAATGGAATAGGTCTGACATGATTTTTGCTCCACAAAATGACTACCTGAGGATGTTTTAGACATTTACAATTTAATTATTGCACGATTAATTCTAATAACCTCATCCAGTGATATAGCTGGCTGAAATACTATTTTTGCTGCTTTTTTGCATTTCTAAAATTTCTTTAGAAACTTCTGGTATTTCTTTTGCTGTCCTGATACTTTTGTGGTTATCTTGTCTTTCTTGATATATCTCTGAGACCAGTAACTCAATACTTGTATCTGTCAATTGCATGTTGCAAAATGGTACCTTGAAACTTGCCTGACTCATTGTAAAACCGAGAAAGCCTTAGTTTATAGCATCTTTCTTTAATTTTCAGCATTAAATATTTATTTTATTTCATAATTAATGCTGATCACTGTGGAATGCTGAGATGATACAGATATTCACAGGGCTTAGCGTAGACACAAATTTCTCATTTAACAATAAATGATAAAACATACTGTATTGAGTCCCACAGTCTGCCACATGAAAAAAATGAAACAATAAATTGATAAATAATGAAGAGAAATACATGATAACAAGGAGGGAAAAACTAAAATAAAGGACTAGGAGTAAACAAAAAGATAATAAAACATGTATCAGAAATAAATGATACTCATCTAAACTGGAGAAAGATGTCAGAACTCAGCAATAAAATAGGCACATTTATTTCAGATATAAAAATAAACTAGGAGACTAAACAAAAAATAGAAAGTACAAACTAGAAAAGTAATAATTAAAAATCCTGTCAAAATCAGAAAGCTATAATATAAAGACAGATACAGAAGTCAAACAAACAAGTTCCACAGCTGGTGTAATTACACCTGCAGATGAGAAAAAGCAGAGCTGAAGAAAAACTGAAATTATAACTCAAGAAATCACAATAAATTATTCATTGTATTAAAACTAAAAATAAATAATAACTGTGATCATACGATATGAATGCGTATGAATGATTCAGTTTTCTGACAAAAGAGACAGAGGATGATAAGTGGGAGAGGAAGAAAGAGGGATGAAAAAAGTGAAAAAGAAAAGGAGAAAAAGGTGCAAAAAACAAGATTCCACAGAGAAGAAATTGTTACAGATTGGCCCGTTTCAGATAGGTAAATGGCAGACTCTAACACAGAGGTAGCTTTATGTCTCAGCTCCAGGTTTACTGGGTGTTTGATATACTTAACATAATGAGCTCAATTTTTCACCTAGAAATCAAGGAAGGAGTCCTACAATGTGATGAAGATTAAGTAAATAGCAAGCACAGGAAAAGATGCTGCAGGAGCTGGGAGAACAGAAGCAAAGGAAGGGTGATGGACAGGACCCTCACATGATGCACACAGGTATGGGAAAAGAATGGGGACTTTGTTACCATCTATAGTTAATGCTCATCAATAGTACAAATAAAAATGCATACATCAAGTAAATAAATGGGATACTACAAGGAAGGAGGCTACAGTAGTGTCTGCAAAAATGTTACTATCATCATTATTAATATATCAATAACATTAAGAAAATATTGCTCCTCAAAAGAGCAAGAAAAATTTTAACTAGATTTGGAAGCCAAATCACTCTGAACCAGGAGCAAAGAACTGATCCCTGGGTTAAGAAAGCATTAGGGAACACAGACTGATGACTTTTCAGCTGAATTCTAACAAAAATGTAAGAAAAAGAAATGCAAACTCATTTCCTGAATCTAAATCCTGACACAAAGCCCACAAAAAAGCTCCATGTGATGAAAATACATTTAAAAATCCTCAAGAAAATATTAGGAAACTGAATTCAACAGCATTTTAAAAGGATCAAACACTCTGGTCAAACACAAGGCAAGGATATTCCAACATACTCAAACTGCTTCATTAGCAGAAGAGATGATTAAAAATAATGTGATAATCCTAGTACACGGAGAAAAAGCATTTGATAAACCTTAGTATCTCTTCAGATAAAATTTCTCAACAAGTGAACCATGGCACAAACCTGCCTGAAACAATGGGGGCCACTTATGAAAGCCCCATGTATAACCTGCACTTGATGGGGAGGAAAGCACTCTCTCCGAGATCCAAACCAGGGGCGGCTGGTCACTCTTGCTGCTTACTTCTAAGTCCTATTCAAGAAATTAGCCAAGAAAAAGAAGAAAAAAGTAAAACGTAAAAAATTAATTAATTAAATTGTACTTGACCTGGTTGCAGACGTAGAAAGCCCTACAGCCTCTAGTTAAAAGCTACTATGATCAGTAAGTGGTTTCAGTCAAGTTGCAGAATACAATACATAACATGAATAAAATACTTAAGGACTCGCCAAAAAAGAAAGTACAAGACTTGTACATTGAAAACCATTAATTATTGAAGAAAAGGTAAAGAAGATAATAAATGGAAAGATTCAATGTTCATGAATTAGAAGAATTAATAAAGCTTAATATATCCATACCACCTATGTAATCTATAAATACAAGTAATTCTTATCAAAATCTCAGAGATAATTTTTACAGAAACAGGAAAAAGTTCTAAAATTCATATGGAACCACAGAAGACTAAATAGCCAAAGCAATCTGAGGAAGAGCAGAGCTGTGGGCATCACATTTCCTGGTTTCAAATACGCTATAAAGCTGCTAGAATAAAGACAGCGTAGTGCTAGAATAAAGAGGGAAATATAGACCTACAGCCCAGTGTAACTTAATGAAGTCCAAACCAAAAAATCCACATGATATAGTCATCTGGTCTTCAACTAAGCAGCCAAAAAATGGAGGAAAGGACAGTCTCCTTAGCAAATGGTGTTAGGTTTATTGACACTGTTAATAAATGGTATCAGTAAGAAAGAATGAAAATTGATTAAAAGTTAATTTAAAAAATAAACGTTAAGATCTGAATCCATACTACTTCTGGGTAAAAAAATAGAGTAAAAGCTTTTTGACAGTCACTTTGGTAATACTTTCTTAAATATAACCTAAAAAAGTAAATGCCATGAAAGGAAGACCAAGCCAAATGAGAACATCGGTGTCACCAACAACGAGCAAATACTTGCAAACCCCAGCTCTATAGTGTAGAAAGGACCTCTACCACCAAGAGCAACATACCAGATACTGAGCAAGAGTACACCAAGAACCCATGGAGAGGTCCCTCTAAAAAGACGTCAACAGAACAGGTGGATAAGGAGGTGCTCGCAACCATCAAAGAAACAGAAGTCAAAGCTACCGTGAGGTACCACCTCACAACGTGTAGAGTGAATATTAGCAAAAATATGGCAGGTCACCGAAGTGAGTAGGATGTAAGGAAATGGGAACCCTTGTACATCACTGGTAGGAATATAAATCGAGGTATCCACTGTGGAAAACAGTATGGTGGATCTTCAAAGAATTCAAAATAAAACTGCGAGAGGATCCAGGCTATGAGCTAAAAGTTAATCCTTCCAAAACTCAAGTGCTGAAATTCCGGTAGCCAAGTGATATTACTGGGAGTGGCACCTTTGAAAATCACTTTGTAAAGGTGGAGCTTTTGTGGGTGGGATTAGGTGTTTCATAAAACAGGAGTGAAGGAGCATTTACCAGCCCACGGCACAGGATCACCAGTAGATGGCACTGTCTGAACCTTGCTCAACACCACGATTGGCCTTCCCAACCTCCAGAATTATGAAAAATACATTTCGATTGTTTGTAAGTCACCTTGTTCACTGTCCTCAATATTCAGTAGCTTGGAAGGTCAATGCACAGCAAGCCCATTCCTAGATAACACTCTAGATGAACTGAAATTAAGATGAGGAAGTGTTGATATCTCTGTGTCCTTGGTGCACAGCTAAGCCATGGAGGCATGGTGATGCCTACTGTTCAGGGACTGGTGAAGGAAATACGGCACACAAATATAACTGGGACCTTATACAATTCTAGAACAGAAGACAGTACCACCAGTTCTAACAAAGTGAACAAACTAGGAGCAGACTCTCATATTGAACAAACCAGGTATGGGATGGATACTTCCTGATTCCAAGGGAAAAGTTAAAACATATGCAAACTAGAGTTTTCTAATTCTAGGGAAATTGAAGAATCAAGATTCATTTAATTACCAAAAAGATCTTGAAAGTAATATATTTGTATATTATCATATTTGTATGCAAACTAAAATTTTAGAACATATTTAAAGGAAGAACGTGAAATCAGTCGGGAGAAAAGACAAGTTTTTGTCAATAAAATGCAAATGACCTAGATATATTACAAAGGGGAAAGAAGCTAGCATTCAGTATTTTGGAATTTATGCTCACCTACAACAAAAAGCCAATAAAAGCTTGTAAAAATGTAGCTTTTATTTATTGTCATTTTCAGAAAGGACTTTTAACCACTATACAAAGATGTTTCCTGGCACCAGGATCAGAACCCAGCATAAGTGGAGCATGAACAGGCTGTACTTATGTAACACAACAGAGCACGGTTCAGCCTCCTCATTCCACTTCATCCCCACTAAGTTTCTAAGAAAAAGGTTTTCTGCTCTTTCTATTTTCACAGAACCAAAGCTTTAAAGATCGGGGTGAAGAGAAGGCCAGTGTGCAGCCTAATAGGATGACATTTCCCATACGAAATTCCAAACATCACTGTAAGGCAGGACAGGTGTTCCAGCTTGTACCTAGATGGTTCCCTCACAGTGCATGCAGTGAATGATAGGTGGAGCTTTTCAGAGGTGCATCCACAACCACAGTGTGAGGCTGGGGTTAGGAATATGCTGGTGGGACTGATTCACATTGCGATGCTAGGATTCAGACTGCCACCCCAGAATACACACTATCTCCCCCAAAGGTGGGTATGCTGGTTAGGACAGTAGAAGAGAAAAGAGGCTACTGTTGTTTGCTGATTCCTCACTACTTTGCTGCCTGTGGCTTGCTCCTTACTACTCTGCTACTTTTGCTGCCTTCTGCCTGCCATGAACTGCTTCTCTCCTCTGCAAGTCCCTCTGCCATGACACCCTGCCTTGGAGCCAGCCGACGATGGACAGAAACCTCTATGCACTGAAATAAGACTTCCATCCATTAACTCTGGATGTCATGCATTTTGTTTCAGCAACAAGAAAAGTAATAAGTCAACAAGCTTCCATCATCTCTAAATCTAAGTCCAAAATGCAAGTGCAAATACACTGCAACTTCTGCCATGAAATGAAAATTGATTACTAAATAAAGCAACATAGGAAAGTTATTTACTATGAATTTTACTTTACAGTTATAGCTAAACATTTTCATATTTCATTAGTGTTATTTTCAAAATCTGGGGGAAGAAACATCAGTGGTGACATGGCCAGTGCAGTCTATTTTGGTGACTACTTTGTGTGCCATGACTCTGTGGGGTCAGTAACATCCTATTTGTCAAATACAGCCGTGGTTCAAAGGGTAATTAAATGTTTTGAACAAAGGCAGGGAATACAATAGAAGGAAAAAGGTTTCAAAAGCTTAAAATACACTTAGAAATTTAGCCTTCTATAAACTCTTTGCAGGGAGGTTAACAAAGTTTATGCTCTACTTTGATAACTTCTAGGAAACTCAGCACTAAACTTGTCTTTAGTACATCAGACACAGAGTTCTTATATTATTTTCTTTTCACTATCTTTGGAAACTTGTTCTTTGTTGAATCCTGAAGAACATTTTACCTTTATTTGTACACCTCAAACTTACCTCAGAAATAGGTGATAAAATGTCACTTTGCTTAAAATTATGTATCATTCTCCACTGCACTAAAAGTAATTAATCAAACAATTTTTACTACTGCAAAATATCTTTAAGTTATGCTTTTTTGGTTTATAGTCAAATCTAGGTGCTAAAAGCGGCACTGTCACTTTCTGGATGCTTGATCTCAAGAAAAGTTAATTACCTTCCCTTTGCTCAGTTTTTAAAAGTAAAGCTGCCCAGTGCTGACTTGATACAGACCGCGTTGTGTGCGCAGCTGCCTGGCAGTCATCTCACAGGGTCAGTGTCACAGTGCCGCAAGTTTCTCCCTGCTCTTCACCGCTGAGCAGTAAGTTCTTCAGTCCATCTCTGTCCCCTCTGTCCTAACCTAGCAACTAAAAGGGATGCTGTATAATGCTTAGCCCTAAATGTCTGCCTCCAAAACATGAAAGTGAAGTGGGTAATTTTGGACGGGACAAGGCTCTGCGGCAAGACAGCTGGGGCATGTGTGAACAGTGCTGCCCACAAGCGAAGCAGGTCAGTGTGAACACGTGAGCCCCAGGTCCCCACGCTTGCAGCTGGCATCTTGGGTGGGATACAAGGCTTTCAGGGGATTCAGGGACACAATCCCCCTGTACCCTGCACCCTGCAGGCCATGGCTCATCACCACTGTCTTGTGAGGAGTGGACAGAAAGGATAGAAAGTTGTTCCAAACACCAAATAATGTTTTCCTTTGTAATGGAGGCATGAAAAACTGTCAGATACATTAATAATAAATCAGTGTTAAAGAATTTATAAGCTGTGAGAAAATTACACAAGTAATTTTTTTATTATTGAAAAAGAAATGATATAAAAATGAGCCAAGCTTGTTTTCACCAAGATTAACGCTACATAAGAAATCACTTTAATTACCACTAATTCATTGTAACATCCTGGGCCTACTAAAACCGCAATCCTCTGAAACTCTCCTGCCCACACCTCCTGCCAGCCTGTCCTATCACTAAAGCCCTGCGGGGCAGCAACTCCACTTCTTTCCAGAGCGCAGACGCCCAGACTCTGTGGGCTCAGCTGTCTGCCCTCACATGCTTGGGCTTCTTTCCACTCTGCCATGGGCCACGTTTGAACTCCAGCTTACCAGGCACCTGTTGCTGCTTCCTGCCCCGCTGAAAGAGGGAGCCCATCTTCCGAAGGGCACCCTGGTGCACTGATGAGAACATGGGGCACCTGCTGTAACACTGTGTCTGCTGCCTGGTGGTTCTGTGACACCATGGGGGATCTTCCTTCCTGGGCATTTTCTGGGCACTGCCCAGGCTCTCATTCCTGCTCATGGGCTGGTCATGTTGCCAGCTCACTTAAGTTTTCTGAGTCACATGCTTACTTGTGAAATGAGGTAAAACCTCCACAAAATCATGACAAGGGTGACAAGGTGCATGGGAAATATACCTTACTATCATTTCACTTGTTCTGGAGGCTGACACAAAAGTTTGATGACATCTTTGGCATCATTAAAACTACAT
>PVIC010018095.1:16306-32078 GCA_004025085.1 Thryonomys swinderianus
AGTGGTTCCGGCGCCTGCCTCGCAAGCATAAGGACCTGAGTTCGATCCCCGGTTACCACATATAATGCTGGGCGTGGTGGCTCACGCCTGTAATCCCAGCACTCGGGAGGCAGAGACAGGAGGATTGCTGAGTTCGCGGCGGCTTGCCTGGGCACCATAGTGAGCTCAGGGCCAGCCTGAACTACAAAGCAAGACCCTGGCTCCAAAAAGAAAAAAAAAAAAACTACATATCATGACAGCCATTGTTACTGATTTCTGTTTTTAATTGAATTCTTTATTATACAATTTATATACATCTCACAATCACAAATAACATAGTGGAATTTATACCAGTACATGACACAAGTTAATTCTCATTTTTACCCATATCCCTACCCACCCACACCTACCCACCCCCTTTATACATACCCTTTTATTTTCTTTCTGAATCATATTTATTCCTTCCCCTCATTACATTCCCACACCAAATTTCCTATGGAAATTTCTCACTCTATAAAAACTGTCATACTTTCTAGAGCTCATTTGCATCTACAGGTGTTCATATCAAAGAGAAGATCCAGTATTTGCCTATCTATGATCTATTTATTTCACTTATTAGTATATCCTCCAGGTGTCTCCATTTGCACATAAATGGATCGGTCTTGTCATTCTTTATGGCAGAATAATACTCCATTTTATAAAAAACCATATCTTCTTTATCCACTCCCCAGTTGTTGGGCATTTGGGTTGTTTCCAAGATTGAGCTATCACGAACTGAGCTGCTATGAACAAGGGTGTACATCTGTCTTTCAAATATGATTTTAAAAATTATTTTGGGTATATTCCTAGCAGGGGGATAGCAGGGTCAAACAGGACCCCTATTCCTAGCTTTCTGAGAAATCTCCACATGGATCTCCACAATGGTTGCACAAGTCTGCAATCCCACCAACAGTGGAGAAGGATTCCTTTCTCCCCAAGCCACGCCACCATTTATTGTTGGTTGATTTTGTGATAGTGGCCATTCTTTGTGGAGTGAGATGAAATCTTAGTGTTGTTTTCAATTTCATCTCTCGAATGACCAGTGATGTTGAACATTTCTTCATATGCTTCTTGGCTGCTTTGACTTCTGCCTCTGAGAAGTGTCTGTTCATTTCAGATGACCATTTTTGAATTGGGTCTTTCAGTTTTTAAGTTAAACATTTAAAATTTTTAAAGAAATATTTTATTTGATTTCATTCCATATATATATATATATATGTATATATACAGTTAATGTTTTGCTTTTAGTTTTTGCTAAGTTAAACAGAAAGTTCTTGAAATCAACATGAGACATATTTCTTCTTGCCAGACTGTGATAACTATAACAGAGAAGAGAGTGGCAGAAAGATCTTACACTGATGTTCTGTTTTGTAGCTTGTATTTCCACAGTGATCATTCAGAGTCAGGCCGCACTGTGACCCCAAATCCCGAGTCACCTCCACCTCACATGGGGGGAGCAGAGCTGCCCAGGGCGTCTGCACCCATTGTGTGCCTCAATTCCTACCATACCTCAGCATGACATGCAAAATGAGCACCTACAACACGCTGATGTGCCAGACTAGGATCCAGGCTTCTCCCAACTCCATGCCTACAGAAACTGTCACAAATAAAGATATTTTCACTTTAAAATATTACTCTTTGAGTTTACTACTACAGGTGTGACAGATAGTTTTTACTTTTTTCCCAAGTATGATAACATTTTGAAGGTTTTTTATGAGTTCTGATCTGAATTCATGTTTTCAAGATCTTATTCTAAGACTCCTACCTAGGAAGCCCGGGTGAGGCAGGGAAGCTGGTCACAGGACAGCTGCACGAATCCAGATACGAGAGGATGAGGAGCAATCAGCTCTAGGAAAGTTCGCAGTATGTGGAACAGAAGTTTTAGGAAAAGTGAGGAATTGAAAAAGACATTCAGGTTCTTGTTTTGAGCAAATAGGTGTGCAAGAGTAACACTTAGGGACAGAAAAATAACAGAGGGCCAGTTTAGTCATGAAGACTTAGACTTTCATTTTTTCTGTATTTTAGGTGTGTCTAAGTAAGGATGCAGGATGAGAAGCTGGACACATAACTCCCAAATCCAGGGCAAAGGCCAGAGTTTGCCATATAAGTTGTCAGTATACGACTGAAGCTTTCAAGCTCACAGCAACAGGCTAAGAAAGGATATTCTGAGGACTGAGCCCAGGGCACTGTTCCCCTGGAGAACTCAGGAAGAGACTGAGGCCAAGTGGAAGCAGATGGCATAATAAGGGGAAACTAGTGAAGCTGGTATAAACTAGTAAAAAATACATCAAAAAATTCAAGGGCAGAGAAGACCTAAAAACAAGAAAGAAATAAGTTAGCTCAACCCACTGAGGAGTCTGATTAAATGAAAATTGAACTTTAACCACTGACTTGAGAAAATGCAGGGCACAGGCTACTTTCCCAAGAATATCTGAACCATTCAGTGGAGTAGATTTATGTATAGAACAGGCAGAGAGGAATGTTGCGCACAGTCAAAACTTTGCTGCCTCTGCAGGGCCACCTGGTCCCTTGGCTTGGTGACTACTGTTCTAAATCCTTGAACCATCTCATGCTACACTCTGAGGACATTTCCCCCTCTGCATTACCGAAGGTTAACTTCTTCACTTTTCTTCTGCCACTAAGACCTGATCAACTGTTCCAGCCACATCTCCTTCCACATGACTGTCCTGCTTCTCACCATCCTGAACTGGGCACTATACCCTATGCTCACAAGACACCCAGGGGACCACGCACTGCCAAAGTCTTCAGGTATTGGTGAACAACCTCCCTCCTTCTGGCTGAGGGAGCATGCTCTGTCTTTAGACAGCCTCATTTTAGACACTCAGGTCCCACGCTCATTCACTTCAGGTCACATTCATCACTGTTTAACATCCTGTTTACAAGGTTTCCTCATTGACTTCCTTGAAGCCAGTTGTTCCTTGAAGTCACCAGCTCACATGAACTCACACTGGACTCCTTCGAAGCCACAGAGAACAACATAGTGACTTTTCAGTCTCAGCATCATTATAAAGTAGACGACTTGAAGTGTAACCTTGAAGTTAAACCTACCTAATCTGTCTAAGTCTCTAGAATAATGTCTACTTTTTAATATAAAAACTTCAAAAACTGTATGTGTCTCTAACACAATGACTTTAGATTGTTTCCATGAAGACATTTCCATTTCCATAAAAGAGTACAGCATTTAAAATACATATTTCCAGAAAATCCAATACATTTTAAACCACTTTTGGATTATTTTTGTATATTTTTGGATTGCCTTTCATCTCACATACATACATGTTTCAGAAAACTTAAAAGGACAGGAGAGTGAAGCTAAGAGAAGTGCTGTGTGTTCAAAGCCGACTTCATCTCATTGTTTAGTGATCAGAAATCAGTATTTTACACAAAACCCTAATAATCTCTTTTGACACATATATTGCCATTTAAGTATCATTTTGCTTATTTTAAGAAATCGGCTCAAAAGTTTCTAACTGACAGGTAATGAACTATAATTTTTATTGTAAAATAAGCAATGAGAACATTTTTATTCCATGTACTTGATACTGAAATTAGGTTACAATCTCAAGTAATCTATACTCATTAATTTACACCTGAATTTTTTCACATATCCATTTGATTGCATTTATTTCCACAGCATGAGTAGAATTTACGTCCTATGTTTGTGGAGAAAATAAGACTTCACTCTTGTCAGATATATCCTGGAAAATACTATCTTAATAAAATCAAAATAACACATTTTAAATCATTAACTCAAATTGTGTTGACTTGGTTTAAATTAAAATTTTTTCAGAACTTTCAACTTGAATCATTATATAAAACAATATTTATTCATAATTTAGATTATATTTGCAGAAAAGCAACAACCAGATGTGCAAAATTTGTAATAATTTACACTCAAGATGTTCAGAAGCATAATGACACTAGGCACGCCTTGAAATTAAGGTCGCTCTTCTTCACTGCACAAGGGTGAGCCCATATGCTCTGGAAACGCATACCTGAAGACTGGCGGTGAAGTCCAGCTGCCTTTCACAAAGCAGGACACAGCCACCGTTTCTCCAATGTCCGCAGAGGGAGGCAAGCAGGCGGCCTGACTCTGAGGACCCCTCTGCTGACCGCTTGTGGCAAGCATCGCAATTACATAATTTTCTCCTTTGGCTTCCACTACCTAATTTCTTTGCTAGATAATTCAAAAAACCCAAATTATCTAGAGTTAATTGAAAAGTTTATCAAAAACTGTATGTTTGCAGTATTTAAGGATGGCGATTTAACTGTTATGCACTTGGAGATAGTATACAGCCATAATTTTTAAATTCAGACTAATCCAAAAGTGCATCCTCATTTTTACCAACCTCAAAAATGACCAACTGTGATGCTACACACCTGTACTCCCTGAATTTGGAAGGCTGATGCCGGAAAATTGCCAGAATTCAAGGCCAGCCTGAACTACACAGAAAGACCATGTCTCAAAACAAAACAAAAACAAAAAAGTAAATGGACTTTATATAAAATGAAGTGCTATAGTGCTTTGATAATTAAACAGTTTAAGGATTCGGTGGTTGAGGTGATTTTTAACCTCCAGGAAAGGTCAGCAGCCCTTCCCATCAGCCCTCTCACCCTTGCCCAAGGAGATCGAGAAAGGCTCTCAAACCAGCTCTGGTGGGTATGTCCCTGGGAGTGTGTGAGATGCACAGGAGCTATGTTTCTAACAGCCCGAGTGGCTGTCAAAGTGTGCTGCAGAGCAGCTGTATCATGGTATCATTCAGGAGCAATGGACAAGCCATAGAATTTTCCTCCAACCTACCCATTCACTGTTGTCTCCAGCCGAGCTATCTGAGGTGTGCGACGGGTCTCTCTGAGAGCATGATTTGCATTTTTAATAAGCAATGGCGCTGAGCACCCCTTGCTGTGATCACTGGCAACTTGCACATCTTTCTGGAGCAACACCCACTAGACTGCTGTCCATTTTTACTTCAATTATGTATTATTTTACTAAAGTCTTTGAATGCAACTTTCTCATCAGAAAAATAATTTTCAAGTATCTTCTCTTTGTGTTCTCTTCTTCAATGCCTTGGTATTATCTGTACCATCAAAGTACTACTAACATTTACATTTGGAAATAATCAATTTTCCTTTGGGCATCTCACTTGCTTCTCACTTTCATGGTACTGAGGTCACACCCAGAGCCACTCTGATGTGTCTTATTGCCTTAGTTTAAGACAGATTCTCACTAAGTCACTCAAGTTGGACTCAAACTTGCACTCCTTGTACCTCAGTCCCCAGGAGAGCTGGGATTATAGGCATGTGCCACCTCACCCAGTTTAGTACTGAACTTCTCTGTCATTCCTCCTGCCTCACCAACAGTCACAAAGACACTACTCCTCTGTGGTTTCCTCAAGCTCTGTAATTTCTCCTCTCACAGAACCAAGGTGGGGCTGCTGGCCATGCATGCCATGATACAAGAATCTGACTTCATTCTTCTGTACATGGATGCACAGCTGTCCCTCCACACTTTCCAAAAATGATTAGTGTCCAGCTATATCCACGGGGGGGGAGCAGGTAAGCAGTTCAAAAAGCAACTCAAATACTGGCAAGGTGGTTGAGAAAAGGGTAAAGATGATCATGGCAATGTTGGGGAAAACACTAGGAAACACAGACGTTCTTCAGAACTTTAAAATTCGAAGCACTCTATGATCCTGCAGGAAATGGCCAGGCATGGCAATGCACATTTGTAATCCCAGCATTTGAGAGGCAGAGGCAGGAGAATCACCACGAGTTCAAGGCCACCTGGGCTACATGGTGAACTACAAAGTGAAATCCTATCTCAAAAAATGAAAAATAAAAACAAACAAAAAGGAAGCAATAGCAGTAACCACAAGACCATCTCCACTCCCCAGTTCATTGCAGCATTAATCACAAGAGCCAAGAAATAGAAACAACCTGAATGCCCACCAACTGATGAAGTGACAAAAAAGTGTATATGGCATCTGTGCACAAAGGAATAGTGCTCAGCCATTGAAAGGGACTTGTCATTTCTCCAATATGGACGGACATGAGATCCTTAAATGAAACATCAGGCACAGGCAGACAAGAAATAAGTGATCTCATTCATATAGAATGTAAAATAATTGATTTAATGGAAATTGAGAGGAAAATGGAGGTAATGAGAGGCTGGAAAACACTGGGGAGAGTGCTGATCAAGGAGCCCCAAGTTGCCCTTGGACAGGAACAAGAAGTTCTGCTGTAGTATTACTGCAAAGAAGAGTGACTACACATAAAAGTAATGTTTTCACTGTAAAGAAGTGATGCTTGTTGGAGCTGACAGATATGCTTAACCTGATTTAAATGGTCTACAGTCTGTGTGTACATACTATACGACCCAGGCTGCTGAGTACTGGCCTTGTTCACATGTCACTTCGTCTGACAAATGACAAATTTAACTTTAAAAATGAACTGGCCTTAAAATTAAGGGCTCATTTCTCAAGTCTTAACTCGAACTCTATTGATTGAAGCAGGTATCCTCACATCCATGTCTTGAATACGACAATTTTGAATCAGGTGGAATCGGGAAGGGTGAGCCTTCCAAAGCTCTCCATCATTCTCACAATGGCTTCACCTGTTTCAGTCCCTTGGACTTGGAGTTCACCAGCTAATGTAAGAAAGTAGCTGGAGTGTATGAGGGACTGCCCTGCACCTGCACTGTGCCATGTGACCATCCGAACAACACTTGGTCTTGCAAACCATAAACATCAAGTGCATTCCACTTATCAAGTCTTCTCCAATATCTTCAACAAGAGTTTATAGCTTTCAGCAAACATGTTTTGCACTTACATCATCAAATTTACTCTTAGATATTTTCTTCTTCATGTTTCTGAGCTTTCTCTCTATGATAGTAGCTGATGCCAATGTCAATGAAACCACTTTCAGATACATTGTCAAAACTGTAAAAATATAATCTGTATTTGCATGATCTTGTACCATACAACCTTGCTGATTTTTTATTATTACTAATACCCTGATGTGGATTCTTCAGGACCTCCACTGTCAGTTATATCCCAGCATGTGTATTCTCTGAACAATCTATCTCATTTCCTGGTACAGTTACTATTTTGGGCATACACAGTATCATCAGATTTTTCTTTCAAATCATCAAAGATTTTAATAAAATAAACTCAGATTTTGTAAATGAATCTCTTTGTTACATCAAAAAGCTCTCACTTAAACACACCTGTTATAAAATACAGGTTAATATTTTTTATTCTAGGGAAAATTTAACTAATATTCTGAAATAATGAGAGTGCTCTGAGAATCTTTTCTGAGCTAAAAATGAATAAAAAGCCTTTGGGCACTGAACACTCAATAAACCATCAGTCAATAAATGTAGAAATTAATGATGCCTACAAGACACATGATGTGTGGATAGTCAGTTAAGAAAAGCCGTGAGTCCTCACATACCCTGGGCAGTCTCTGTGGGGAGAAGGTGGCCCAAAACCAATTTCTGGCATAGGCTGGACAGTAAGGACTCTAGTCCAGTTTCATGTGAATAAATGAAGAAAAAGGAACAGGACTAAATATGGAAATGACTTTTTTAAATACAGTAAAATAATTGTGACCCCTGCCTCATAAGCTGCTGAGTTGCTTGTGTCTAAATACATTAAAACTGCCAGGTGTGGTACCTCATACCTATAATCCCAGCACTCGGGAGGCAGAGGCAGGAGGATTGCTGAGTTCGAGGCTTGTCTGGGCTACATAGTGAGCTCAGGGCCAGCCTGAACTACAAAGCAAGACCCTGTCTCAAAAAAAAGAAAAAAAAAAGTAAAACTAAATACATTAAAACCACCAAAATTAGCATCTGTTATGGATTTTAGAGATTTTCCATTCCCTTTAAGGTGTACAATCCTATAAACAGTCCAAATCTGTAATGAAAATTTAATAATGCTTTTAGGAAACAAAATCTGTAAAGCCCTTGTCTACAACAACTCCTAGTATTTGTAGAGTCCAGAGCAGAAGTGCATATGGAAACCAGCCTACCAGAAATCTAAATATTTAATTGAAAAATAAGTTGTCAACCACATCAGGTTAGTTCTTCTGACTCTAGAAACCGACCTTCCTAACTAGTGGTAGTGTCTGACTTAGTTACTCCCATCAAGTGTACCCCATGAATAGCATGACAAGAGCTTGATGTCTGGCACTACTGTCAGAGTAGAGTGGACTCAGACACAGACTCACCCTCAGCCCTGCAGAGCAAGGCCAGCCACACATGTGTGCAGACACCCAGCCCCGCCACACCGTGCATGCCCGCAAGTGTGCCACCTGTGCTGCAGTTCACCCTAAGGAAGCCGCAGGCCCCGACCACTACCCCAGGCTGTGGCAGGCGGCTCTGCACACATCCTCTCTATGCAGCCCGAGGTCAGCGTGTACTCATTCCAGAGAGTGCTGCAGAGCGCTGCACCGTGAAGCAAACTCCATACAAACACATGGAGGTACACACTGATTCCTTGCCCCATGGGGAGGGTGAACCCAAAGCTGAGCACAAAGACCAGCTTCTCTAGCACAGGTCTAAAATGGGCAGCATTATGTCAGTCCTTCTATTATCAGCTCTGACCCCCAGCATTTAACCATGCAAAGTGAAAGATCACACTAACAATACAGGTTAGTAACTATTTAGACCTTTAGAACAGGAAGACCTCCCTCCAAAAGGAGGGTATTGGATTATAATAAATGAGTTTGTCACATATAAGTGATTTCAAGGCTCCTTGGATCAGTAAGCAAATTTAACAGTCTTATGTTTTCCCAAAATTTCATCACAACCTGAAACAAATGTGATAAAGATGTGTACTGTAATATCAAGTGAAAGCCTTCATTTTGAACAGAGATCAAACAGTATTTCCGAGAAGCTGTGTTGTACTGAAGAAAAACTGTGGTGACAATCAAACCAGCATGAATTCTAACTGGTATCACATATACCACACCACCACCATTACAGGAAGTGCTCCCTGAGATTATTCTAAGAACACTGCTTGTTGGGGTAATGGCCCTTGAAGTTTATACATCTTGTAAGACACAGATTTGCTAATTCAAGTATTTATTACATTAAGCTTCAGAAATGAGCTTTCTTGAGCCCTGTCTTTCAGATTCTGAAATACTGAAGACCTCTACTACTGTGTCTAGTGGAGACACAGTCCATGGATTTACAAGTACAGATTTTAGGGTAGGGCTAAGAATTCTAATCCTTATAGAAATAGGCAAAGGACACTTATATACAAATAGAAATAGGAAAAGTGTAATTAAAATGGGACACATTCAGTGAACATTAGAACAGTAATAAAGTTGAACATACTAAAACACTCACAATACTTTGAGGCATCACATGACCGAAATCTACCTAAAACATAAATAATAGAAGACAATGAGCCACGTGTTGGGAAGTATACATTTTTAACTAAACTGAGTTTATTTGCAAATTTAAACTTTCACTTTTGTCATGGACAAAATGAATGGAAGAATATAATATTCTGTACGACAGTCTTAAAATACCAGTGTTTATGCAAAATGCTGTAAGATAACCACTTTAATTAAATAGAAACTAATATATAGTCATGTCAATGTTCATAGATGTGAAGTTGTGAGCTTTATTAAAAGTAAAAACATTTTAAGGGAATGTGTAATTCATCTCCTAAATTTCAGAAGTACCTTTCTGGTAGATATCTAAAAATGACTTTTAAATTAACTTTAAAATAAGCAAGTATGTAATTAATTAAATATATATATATATATAATAAATATTTGTTCTCCAAACAATATTTAAAACTAATCTCATTTAAAGAGAAAGCTTTCCGGGCGTGGTGGCTCACGCCTGTAATCCCAGCAATCGGGAGGCAGAGACAGAAGGATTGCTGAGTTCAAGGCTTGCCTGGGCTACATAGTGAGCTCAGAGCCAGCCTGAACTACAAAGCGAGACCCTGTCTCAAAAAAAAAACAAAAAACAAAAAACAAAAAAAATTAAATTAAATTAAATTTAAAAAAGAGAAAGCTTAACTAAGTATGCAGCTTGTCCTTATATTATTTGTTTTAAACTAGTATACAAATTTTATCATTAGAATTTGTATAAAATGCTACTTTAATACATATTACACCTCTTTTATAATCTGGGAAATAATTTTAGAAAATGTTTCTTTAATAATACATTATACTTTTTTAAAGACATGTATAATCTGTGCACAGGAATTTTGCAATCAATTATTTAGAGTTACAGACTCCATGTCACACATGACTGAGTTACCTTCTATTGATCTCATTGTCTTTCAGAAACCTCAAATCAGAAATTAACATCCCTAATCTGTTTTTAAATCTTCAACCCTACAAATACAAGACATTATTCTTTTCCCAGTGTCTCTACAAAATAGCTCAGTGTGCACAGGTGTTATCTCCAACACATACACTCCTGTCTTCAAGTCTGAGCTAAGAAGCATTACACAATTACTGCACTGAGAGAAGGTGGTGGTAAGAGGAGTGGGAAGAGGACAGAGGAGGAAGGAGGGTGGCAGGGAGCAGGGGAGAAAGAGAAAGAGAGGGACACACTTCTCCCTCACTGACGAGCTGCTTACAGCACAGAAGCTAACAAAACACAACACACTCCCAGCCCTGGGCATCAGGTGCATGCATTATTCTCCTAGATCTGGAGTATATTATGAAAAAGAAAACTGACACACCTCTCAATAGTCTTATGACTACTGTAAATGCCTGTCAACCACACAAACCAGTACAAATTCATAATCATGGTAAGTATCATAAAGAAGAACACATGCTCTGTAAGAGAGAATGGAACTGGTCTATGATTTCAGGGCAGGAGATCCAGGGTCCCTGACCTCGGTTACTTAGCCTCACACATCCCACCCCATGGCAGTCATCATGTGGTCTTTGCACATCTCCTGCACTGTGATAAAGTATCAGCTCAAATGCTGACACTCCAGCCAGCGTATCACTGTGAGAGACACACGCTTCACCTCTGACCATGAGCTATGTCTTCCACCAGCACCACAAAAACGTGGTAGGTTGACTCATTAACATTCAACATGCCAACACATGTACATACATAAAGAAGTAACTCATTAACATACAGCTCTAATCTGCTACCACCAGGGCACTTAAACTTCTTGGCAATATTACAACTAAACCCCTGAAATATCCCGTGTCTTACATGTTTGATCAACAAAGGCAAAAAATGCAGTGACAATGCTTGTTCTTTATCACTGGCTGCATTTGTGCCTCCGACAACCACAGAGCCCTCTTTTGAACCAGCAAGGCACCACCTGGCACGGAACTCCTCCAGATCCAACTTTGGGAACCACAGGCCAGGAGGGCACTGGCACAGGAGGGAGGGGAAACCCAAAGCACGTACAGAGGCACAGTGATGGGAAAACTGATGTGAAGTTAAAGGTAACAGATGAAAATAAGTTTTCTTTCTTAATAAGCTTCCTCTTCTGCCTCAGGCATAGTGTAATATCCTAGTCACAGAGCCTGGAGAAGGGAGACAATGTAATATATGAGTTTACCTAACAGTATATCCCTGTGGGTTACTGAATAGCTTGAGATGACATTCACTGTGGTAAGAAATGCAAAAGAAAGTTTAAATGCTGTATACTATCTCTTATCTGAGGAAGGCAACATGTCAATAAAGAGAGAAAAAAAGGACTGAGATTGACAGAAGGAAAGAGAGGGAACTAGATCTTTGCAAATGGTCCAAGAGACCAAGGGTGAGGAGAGAAGGAGGGGATGGTGAAGAAGAGAGGGTTAAACTGTGTCACACATGTGTGCCAAATACTAACAATGAATCTAAACATTAAATGTCATGAACAGGAACTAGAATAGTATTAGTAACAATGACAATGAAAGTGGGAGGGAAGATCTGGAGTCGGGAGGGCAGAGTGGGGACATGACAAGAATGAAAGGAATCGAGATGTGTTATGTACCTGCATCCACTTCCTGAGGGGGTATAAACTTACAGGTGCTGCAAACATGTCCTGATAAAGTAATTATTTAAACAGAAAGAGTAGGCTTAGTAGGAGAAGGAAGGATTCACTCTAAGAGGCCTGCATTTGCTGTGGTAGCTGACTGTCCATCAGAGCCTAGAAGAGGAATCCAGGGTAAAGAAAAATTGGGCCAACACCACATTAGTTAAGGTCCCAGAGCATAATGAAAGCAGAAAATTGGGAAATGATAACACAATCGTTAAATAATAATGATGATTTAAAAGAAGTCAACTTTGAGAAAAAATCAAAACCAAAATGCTACCTTGAAAGCCAGAAAGGATTTCTGTACAGTCGAAATAAACTTCATAGGATGGCAGTGGGATCAGAGTTGGGAGTTGACACTGATGACTGTCAGATCCGCTGAAGAAGTCTGAGTCATAAGGATGAAGTCAGACCACATGGATCAGACAAACGGCATGGGGAAAGGAAGAGAAGAGATACCAGGCAGAGCCTAACTTGCTAAAAAGTAGTGGGCTGGCATACTGGGCACAAATAACATGGAGGCTGCGTGAGACATTGTTCAAAGCCTGATGGTCCCTAAACCACAAGTAGATTCCTTAGAATCCGGGTTTTACTTCTCAAAATTGAACATAAGTTAGGAAAATTATTAATGTGGTAAACATAGAATTCATTGCCCAGATCTCAGATTTCATTTTTCTACCTAAATCTTTATGCACAAAGAAGTCTTAAGTCATCAAATGCTCATAAAGAACACCTCTGACCATGTGGTTTTCTCCACAGTGTTGTTGAGAAAAGAAACTCATTCAAACACGCACTGATCAAATCTTGCATCGACTGTAAATGGAAGTCATTATGGAGGCTCTGTTATTGGTAGAAACCAGTGGCACGCAGAGAATTCTAAATATGAACTAAAATTTTGCATTATGTTGAGCCCTATTTCTTCCCAAATATTACCATATATTTCATTATTCATTGATTAGATTAAATGCTTACCTTTAATAATGGAAAATCTCATGCATTTGAACATTTCTGATAAATATACAAATGAAACAAGAATTTCAAATAGGAATATTATGCTAACTTTTTACATAATTACTGTTTTCCCAATAATTTTCATTTTTCATGATTACCTGCTTTCTTACCAAAAATCGACATCACTTTTTTTCCTTATATTTCACAAAATGTGTGCCAATTATGACTTTCACCTAGAGAATATATTTGTATGAGAATTAAGGGTGGAATTGAAAGAATAATGCTACTTATCAGTGCTTGAGACAAAGAATAAAGGATGCCATTAGTTTAACTTGTAATTTCAAGCCTATAATTGTTTCCCAGAATAAAAATGGCTGTATTCCTCCTCTTCATACTCACAGGTGTCTGTGTACCCCCTGCACAGTGTAACGTATGGAAGAAGACATGGACTTTAACCTTGCAGGACTTTGATCTTCTGTGCGTAAGTACCTGCCCGGCTCTGCCACTTCCTCCTTGTGAGATGTTTTAAAAAGCTTGCTTGCCATCGAAGCCTGCAAGCTATAAAACAAGATTATGCCTATGTCTCAAAAATCAAATGATAAAAAGAAGACACTTCATAAAGATTTACTTAAGGGGCCGGAGGGTTAGCTCAGTGGTTCCTGCACCTGCCTCACAAATGCAAGGTCCTGAGTTCGATCCCCGGTAACCACATAAAATGCTGGGCGTGGAGACTCACGCCCACCAGCAATCAATACCACATACCACAGTTCTGGGTGTGGTGGCTCACGCCTGTAATCCCAGCACTCGGGAGGCAGAGGCAGGAGGATTGCTGAATTCAAGGCTTGCCTGGGCTACATAGTGAGTTCAGAGCCAGCCTGAACTACAAAGCAAGACCCTGTCTAAAAAAAAAAAAAAAAAAGGTTTACTTAAAACATGGGACATGACATCGAGTACGTATATATACTAATATGTACTTTAAACAATTTACTACCTGAAGATACACACTTTGGATGAAAGTCTATTTCATCCAAAAGTTCCAAAGCCAATGTGGTTTATGTTTGACTCCCGCCTTAAGAGTTTAAGCCTGTGGTGGAAATGGAAGCCAGTATGCGTACATTACAAACCAGACACCTCTTCACCTGCAGGTGAGTGTGTCTGACTCACCCCACACACCTGCTGCTCTGTATCCTCTGAATGATGTCTTTCCTCTGTTCCATCCTTATCCTCACACAGAGAAACTACCAGCTTATTCTTTGTGTTTTTCATCGATTCCACACACGTGACATTGTGAAGTATTTTTCTTTCTGTGTCTGTCTTATTTCACTTACTATGATTTGCAGTTTAACCCAGGCTTTGGAAAACAGCAAAATCATCTTCCTTTTTACAAATCTATAATAATTATTCATACATATATATGGCCACATTTTCTTTACTTATTTCTCTGTGATAAACTTTTAGACTGTTTCCAAATCTTGGCTACTAGGAATACTATAATTATATGGCATTGAAGACACTTCTATTAAGTGGTCGTTTCTATTGGGTTAGGCTAGGTCCAGAAGAAGGACTGTGAGGTCACATGGTACTTCTATTTTTTATTTCTTTATAAAACTCCACACTGTTTTTTATAATGGCTGCACCCACCTCTGTTTCCATCAATACTACCAGGCTTCTTTTCTCAATACACTTGTCGATATTTTTATCTCATGACTTTTAGAGGGAAGCTGGGATGAGGTCTCGCTGTGTTTCCAGGCCCTAGCTGTACCCAGCCCTCAGCAGGTGCCTCCACATGCTGACAGATCTCTGTGACATGTACATTGGCGGGCATGAGGTGGCGTCTCACAGGGTTTACTTTGTACCTCTGAGAGAGTAAGTGACAGAGTCGGGTGCATTCTCATCTGTTTTCTAGGTAGTGGTATTGAGGATCTTACACAAAGTGCCATTAGAGCTAATATTACCTCAGCAAGAAAAACTGAAGCATCTGGCTTTGGTTTACCTGCTAAGGCAATTAGCAAAGAATCTGAGGCCACTTGTTCACGGGCAGAACAGTGACAGGCATGACACTGAATGACATGTTCTTTCTTTCTCTCTCTCTCTCTCTCTCTCTCTCTCTCTCTCTCTCTCTTTCTCTCTCTCTCTCTCTCTCTCTTTCTTTCTTTCTTTCTTTCTTTCTTTTTTTTGAGACAGGGTCTTGCTTTGTAGTTCAGGCTGGCCCTGAGCTCACTATGTAGCCCAGGCAAGCCTCAGACTCAGTAATCCTCCTGTCTCTGCCTCCCGAGTGCTGGGATTACAGGCGTGAGCCACCACACTCAGCACTGTGGTATGTGGTATTGATTGCTGGTGGGCATGAGTCACCCCGCTCAGCATTGTATGTGGTTACTGGGATCAAACTCAGGACCTTGCCCTTGTGAGGCAGGTGCCAAAACCACTGAGCTAAATCTATGGCCCTGAATGACATGTTCTTGATGAACTCGTTACCAGCTAATCACGGTGAGAAAAACAGGCACATTGCTTTGGTATCTTCGAACCACCAATTAGATCATCTCTTTTCTAAAAATGGCATATTTCTCCAGGGGCTTCCAACTGAAGTCATTCTTAGTACAAATTATTTTAACAGAAAAGCCAAGCAAAAACACAAACACTTAATCCCAGCACTTGGGAGGCAGAGACAGGAGGATTGCTGAGTTCGCGGCAGCTTGCCTGGGCACCATAGTGAGCTCAGGGCCAGCCTGAAGTACAAAGCGAGACCCTGTCTCAAAAAGCAAAAAAAAAAA
>PVIC010018096.1:0-32024 GCA_004025085.1 Thryonomys swinderianus
ATTCATTGAAAATCCATATGACAAGAAAAGCACGTGATGGGGATGCGATGTTTCTGGTATTGGCAGGTTTCCATTTCTCAGCCGAAGTCGCCCAGCTGAGACGTGTGGACGCCACACAGTGACAGCTGACAAAATAAATGTATTGATGGGATGATCGGCTGGTTCCCCGCTGCGTGACAGAGGGGTGCCGGTGAGATTAGAGGTCTAGGGCCAATTATCTGAATTGGTCATCATCCAAGCTAGTCATCATTTTCACCGCTGAACCGGGGTCTCATCCACGCCAGCTTTTAAGGAGAAGTTTTTCGAGAACAGAACACAAATCTCAGCCCGCTAATTTTACTGTGTGAAGGTCAGGCCAGGAGACGCACTGTGCACGCAGCGCCCTGTAATATCGGGGTGTCGCACAATAACATGGGGTTTGGAGGGTTAGCAGGGAGGGGTAACTTTGCAGGATTCAAAAGGAGACACAAAAACTGCCCCCATAAGGCAAGAAAAGCAGAGTGCTAGGCACCTCCCCCACACAGGCAGCAGTGGACACCCCACCCCCCAAAACCAAATAGCCCCAGCTTCCCATTGGCTGAGATGCGCAGACAGGATGTTGCCGATGGCAGACTCAGCGGGCAAGATCTACTGTGTGGTTATTGCTTTCTGTCACGTGGGAGGCGAACAGACTGCAGCCCAGAAACTGAAGTGATGTGGAGGGGACAGACGGCAGCTCAGCCGTGGCTGGACCCGGCAGGGCCCTCCCCGCAGCCGGCAGAGCTCAGGGCTGGGGTGGAGACAGCTGGGAGGCTGAATGTGGAGGCCAGGACCGGCCGGTGCTGACCGGTGAACTCCAGCGTCTGGGTGGCTCTCACTCCCTCGCTGCTCATTAACAGAAACTGTGGAACATGCACCGTACTTCTTAATGAAACTTTGTCATGAGAGTGATTTTTCAATAATTCACATACCAATAAAGATTTATGCTGCTTGGTGCAAGTCCGCAGAGCTAATTATAGGGGAGAATTTTAAAAAATCATGTGGAATTGATGTTATAGAAATGCCATTATCTCTTTATTAAACATTGTACTGCCATTCATTCATTCATTCATTCATTCAGCAAATATCTATTGTCTGACCTTAAGTTTGGACCAACAGATTCATTGGATCAGGTTGAAAACTGAGGTGTAAGTGCATTCTGCGTGAATAAAATATATTTAGCAGAATATTTGACGGGGGTGCTTTTCAAAAGGACATGATTTTTCCGCATTACACCTATCTGGTAGATTTAGTTACTCCAAGCTAATTGCCTCCGATTTCCTTGCCGAGTGTAGTTGCCTGAACACTGCTTCATGTTTACAAATGATTTTCCAGAATACTCACCTACGTTCCACACTAGCCAGTAGGAGTGTCCAACAGGAGCTGCCCTTTCGCCATGGGAGAAACATGAAGTGATGTGCTCGGCCCTCGGGAACAGTATGAATTCTAATTCCTGCTCCATCACTTGCTTTATTTTACCGTATAGTCTGATGAACGGGCTGCTGCTCAGTGCGGCACTTAACGGTCGACACTTTCATATGTATCATTTTGGTCACCTTGACAATAATCCTATGAAGCAAGCTATCGCTATGATTGTCACCATCACGATCATCGATATCCTCCCCAGTAATTATTTCCATGTTTTAGGAGAGATAATTGATACTCTTGGAGAGGAGGATGTCGTGGCAAGTGCAAGCAGACTGAATCAACATGTAATGGATGGAATTAGTCAGCTGCAGATGTAGTCTATTCTAAGAGACCATAAACGTGCGGGCGAGGGGAGCTGAGGACTTAACAGAGGATCCCAGGGGACCAGCCTGCCTTTTGGTCCAATTCGTGTGACCAGTGTCCGTTCGGGAGGGAGGTGTGGAACTGCAAACTAACGAATTCCTCCTCGCTCGCCAAAACAAACATTCTAATAATAGAAAGACGATGTTCGCATCCTGCATAGCAGGGAGAAGTCGGTGAGCAAGAAGAGCCTGTCGGAGCTGAGCAAAGAGCGGCCTGTCTAGGAGCAAGGACTCTGCCGGCTGCTTTATGGACTTCTTCTTAGGGTGAAGCTAGACGACACCACTGGACGCCGGCATGGAGGGCTTCCGCGGTTTCTCCTCGCCCTCCTGCCTGCCTTTTGGGGAGTGGGAACCTCGGGTTTGGCAACAGCACAATCCACAAACCAGGAACCAAGCGGCTTCACAGGCGGAGACTGCCCTGGTACCCGGCTCAGAGACCTGTGAAATGTTTGTGGAATTAATGAGGGAAGCTGACATCCTGGGAGGAAAGGGATCGCAGAAGCCCATGGCGGGAGGGAGAAGAAGGGAGAAGCCTCCGCGGGAGGGAGGCTTGGGCCAAGAGTAGATCTTGGAATTAAGACCAGACCGAGTTCAAATCAGAGCGCAAGAGCAGATGTGAGAGCCCGGAGAACACGCCGCACCAAGCCTGGAGCGAGACGCCTTTGATAGATACAGGATTCCGGAGAGAGGCAGGCAGCGAGGCGAAACCCGGGGAGCGTCTAAGATCACGGAGGCGGGAGCCAGAGGACGACGTCCGGAACATCCCTGTGTGCCCTGCTTACTCGCGCTCGGTCCCTGCTGAGGATCCTGTCCCCACATACCTTAAACATCGGCCAGCCCCGGCAGGAGGAGCCTCCGGGGTGCTCGCTCTGCTGTCTGTGAGCGTCGGGCCCCAGTCTCCACATCTCCCCTCCAGTCTCCACCTGCAGCTCTGTCTCTGGGCTGCTCCCGGGCCCTTTAGAGCCGTATGGATTCCAGAGACCGGAGTCCGGGCTGGGCCTGGGGTTGCATGCCTGTCATTGCAGCACTTTGAGAGGCTGAGACAGGAGGATTAAAGCTTTGAGCCCAGCTGGATCGACATTCCTCAAAATTAAATCACATTAAAAAAACAAAACAAAACAGGGGATGTAGCTCAGTGCAAAGGCCATGGATTGCATCCTTAGGCCTTAGACAGGTTTCAGGACTGGCCCATCGCTGTAAGAGAGACCTACAGAGGCAAAAACCCCAAACTGCACTGGATCCTCAGGTTAGTCGGATGCCTGCTGTTTACCATCTCGGGGGAGCTGGGAGGAGGAAGGCAGTGTATGTAGCTGAATGTAGCAATTATTATGAAGAGAAGGTGCTGGGAATTACTATGGGGAGAAAGTACAGAGCCCAGGACCCAAGGAACAGAAAATTAGAAAACGACAAACAAAATGTGGCATCAGTATGCAAAAAACGGGAGTGTGCCCGGTGGAGGAAATTACAGGCCTTTCTGCTTAATATGCATCACATACAGGCGGACACAGGCTTTCTATTGCATGTGGGAATGTAATTAGAGCAGGGAGCTGGCCTCGAACTACACACTGGAGGGGTGCAGAGGCTTCCGCAGCGCTGAGCTCCCTCCCGCGCAAACTCTGCCCCGGAGGTCCCCGCCGGAGCCGGCTCACCCACGCAGGGGCTGAGGAAGCCTCCCGGGGAGTGTAGATTTTACTTTGCTCTTCGTCCTGTTTTGTTGTTCATCTAATGTGGAAGCATACCAGTCTTCGGGCTATGTGAGGACACAGAGACCTGAAAAGCACAGTTTTAAGCTTCTAGGAAATACACTTGAAAACGTACCTCTTTCTCTTACTTGGAACAGAGAAATCCCATGAAGGAGGCCTTAGCTCAATTCCGGCTCATCGGACTCACCCCTGCCCAGGCGTCGCCAGGAAACTGCAGGACCCTGGCACTGGGCTTTGCAGGCCGTGCCACGTGGGAAGGGAAGCATTTTCTGGGTTAGAGGCTCTGGATCCTTTTATTTTATGAATAGCACTGACCATGGATACTTCTTTCAAGAACAGTGAAAGGCCAACAGGCATAGTGAACGTGGAGTTTCGGTCTAGTCTCTATTTCTGGTCATTCTTCCTGGATACATTCTTCTTGCCTCTAGAGATGGGGACCCGAGGACTCTCACTTTCAGAGTGTTTATTTACATTGCTCCCTGGAATCATGAGTGACTTGCACTCTGACACCTGGAGCTACGGTTTTCTTTGAGCCTCCCATTCAACAGTCCCTTAAGGCAATTCTGACTCAGGGTCCGGAAGTCAGGATTAAGGCGCCCTATCCATGGCCTTCGGGCAATGGAGAGACAGGCAGCACGTGTCGGTGCTAGAAGAGAGGGCGTGAGTGTCCCTGTGGGTCAGCATGTGCATCTCCAGCATCTTACACATGTGAGAGCTGAGTGGAAAACATGGTGTGTATTTACATTTTGAAGTATGTGTGACAGTAAAAGATGCTCTGTCGCAGATCTTCAAAATGCTTCCCCTTGTTTTGGGCATGCTTCCGCCATCCTCCCTGATGCCTTCTGAAGCATTTCCGGAAAGTCCTCTTCCATGCCAGCCTTTAGTTTTGCTGTTGTGGCTGCCTAGATGTCCCAACTCAATTAAAATGTTTATCTTTCGTGGTCCTTTGAGGCTGAGGTAGACTCAGGAGTCACACAGTGCCTGGCTCTATGAGTAAGGAGAATGAGGACACACTGCCACCTTTTTTACGAGCCTGTCTTTCCATTGGATGGTGCTCAGCAACCACATTCACTGTATCACAGCTCTTAAGGACACATGGGAAAGAAGACTGCCAGACCTGCTTTGGAATGGAGCAAGAATGATAGATATGTATGAGCAAAGGGCGGGGGGATATCCTGAGCAGGACTCATGACAATGTGTTTTTTAATGCAACACATTCTTTTTTTTTTTTTTTTACATTTAAACATTCCGTGTGTATTTCCATCACTCCTTGTAACTAGTATTAACTCCTCACCAGAACCCAGGAGGCAGCCACAATTTATGAATCTTATTGACTGATGAGGAAAGCGGAACTTGGAAAAGAAGTTGCTTGCAGAGTCATTTACTGGCATATTGCTGTTATTTAATTTCTGTCCTCTTCCTCCTTCTATCCTCTCCTCTCCCTCTCTTATTTCCCCTTCCTCTCTGCCTCCTTTTTCCTCTCTCTCTCTCTCTCTTTCCTCAGTTTCTCTTTCTCCCCTAGAACCTCAACTCCATGGAACAGAGACATTTGTCTGGTTTTATGCAGAAAAATGTTCTAGGCATTTATAGTATTGCCTGGTATGCAGTAGACACTCAAATGCTTGAGATGCATGAAGGAAATAACAAACACCACAAAATACAGTAAGCCAGGTTAATCGCTCAGTATTCATTGACACCTCTGTTCGAAGTTTACTGAAGCTTTTGTTTTGTTTCTAGAATTAGATTTTTCTTGTGCTATTGTGGGGAACTTGGCTTCCTCCTGAAATGCTCAGCAGGATGCTGGCTGCCTGTTCACCACCAGGAAGCTGTTCCACAGGGAGGGTGGCCACAACCAGAATCTAGCCCATGTGGCTCTGCACTGGTTGTTGTGTATTTTGAATAAAACCTCTTTGTTTTTCCAGTTCTGGGAAGTAAATCCAGGGTCTTTGCACCAAGCTATAACCCTAGGCCTCTTCCCTAATTTTGACATAATTTAATTTTAACATAATTTTGACATAATTTAAATTTTGACATAATTTTAATTTCTTAGGCTAGGCTTGCAGTTGTGATCCTCCTGCCTCGGCCTTTCAGACTGCTGGGATTCCAGGCATGCACCACCACGCCTGGTGTGATCCCTTTTAAGTGCCCCAAGATAGCATCTTCTGGTTCGTTAGCTCTGTCCACCTTTCTCAATGGTTCTATTGGTGTTCCATGCCTTGTTCGCTAACACCTGAGCTCAGGTGCTGATTAATTTTCTCCCACCACCTCCCGAGCCCACCAGTACATCCTTGGTGAGTTTTTGCTGTTGGAATGATGTACCGTGCTCCATCCTCGTGGGCTCTAAGATCCATCTGGCTGGCTATGCTGTTTCCTGGTTGATGTCCTAAGCAAGAACGGATTTCCTCACCGGGCAGAAGCGAAGCTCCATGATCCTTCCAGGAGAAGGCCATTAAACAATCCTCCTGATTGCATTAGCTCAGGGGTTATTAATGGCCGATCAGTGTTGCATGGGCCCAGCTCAAGCTCAGGCCTGGAGGTTGTCCTGATAAATGCTTGTTCGGAGAAACGTTTTCCTTTGCTACCTGCTTGCCTTCCCGCTAGTTACAGCTTATGGGTCTCTCCCTCCAGGGGCTGTGGCCTTGTAGAATACAGCCCCTGTTGTATAGCTTTTAAATAGTAGACAGCAGGTGGCAGTGGGCCCCCTGCTTCCCCCTGGGGTAGTGTGCCACGCTGGCAGCTTCCTCTGGATGCTTTAACATGAAGCTTAAATATCCCATGGTAGAGGTTTTCCCGTGATGTGTTTGTTAAGTGAGCTAATGCCTGTCGGGCACTTAGAACAGTGCCAGTAAATGGGACAAATTGCCAAAAATGCTTATTATGGCTAGTTTTTTTTTTTTTTTTTTAAATCCTCTTGTGTGGCGATCTGTCTTGGGGAATCTGAAGAGAGAATTTCTGGTATTCACAGACCAAAATAGGATCTGCTCTCAGTGTTGGTTCTAGCAGTCCCTGCAGGCATCGAGATTTGCGGATGCTCCAGTCTTTTGTGTAAATGGCATAGCGTTTGCCTCTTACATAATCCTCTAATACGCCTCAAACCACCTCCAGATTACTTATAATGCCCACTATAATACAAACACTGTGTAAATCTATGTACATAGTTATTACACTGTGTTGTTCAAGGAAGGACAACATGAAAAATTCCTGTCTGTATTTAGGACAGATGCAAAATTTTTCCCAAATATTGTTGGATCCATGGTTGTTTAAATCCACCTGCTACAGAGAACAGACTTGACTTCCTGTTGGACCAGTTTCCCACAGATCCGCTGAGGGCACAGCCTGTGCCCACCTGCCACATACTGGTGTAGTCGATGCCCCCTGGCCTTCCCTCAGTATTTTTGTCATCAGGAGAGGATGTTCCTGCTGGTGCAGGTATGTGTATGACCCCTGGATCTCTAGTGTTGGGATCCAGAATTGCAAAATCACTTTCCTCACATAGTTCGAGGCAAATATCACCTTTTTTATACAGTAACGGGGGTAACTGGGACAGTGGGTGTGGTTTGGGGAACTCAGCCTCATGTCTGCAATTTTTGAGAATCTGAGCAAGTATTTAAACTCCTAATACTGCCTTACTGTTTCTAAAGTGGAGAAGTAAAGCCTAACCCAGTAGCCTGTAGGAAGATGAAATAAAATTGCCTCTGTATGGAGCTCAAAATGCAAGTATTTCTCTCCCATATACTATAAAAGTTGCACAGTAGGACAGGATTCGAATGTTCTGGGTGGTAATGAAATTGTACCCAACTAGATCTTCAATTTCTTTTCCTGAAGCCTCTCCCCTTTCCTTGCAGAGAGTAAGTTTTCTTTTTCTTTTCTTTTTTTTTTCTGCTTCCAAGGATGGAACTGAGGTCCTTGTACTTGCCAGGCAGGAGCGGTACCACTGAGTTAAATCCCTGGCCCCTTGGAGTAAGTTTTCTAATGGTTACATCATGCCCGCTTAAAGCTTTCTCTTGTTTACTGTCCGACTTTCTGTTTATCCTCTAGCACCTGCTTGTAGGCCAGATCATCACCTCCAGTTTCTCTTGTACTTCTCATTAGGCTCCCTCAGCAAGCCTTGTGCTTTCATACCTCCCAGCCTCTAGGCATCCTGGTCTTTCAGTCCAGTTCCTACTTCCCCCCTTGGATGGGCTTCTTCTCCCAAGACTCCTCGGCTTTCACTTGAACTTGACTTAAATGTCATCCTCGAGAAGCAGGGTGTCCTCTCAATGACCTTCCTTGACCTTTTCCAATCCAAGAATAGTGACACCTTTCTCTGAAATATACGTACAGCCTTCACTCTTACACCCTTATATCTCAGGAGTATGTGTGATTGTATAAAGATAGAGAACTAGATTAGGAATTATTTACATTAAGAGGTGATTTTTTTTCCCCTTTAATAAAATATCGAGGTTCTCATGGTCACAGATGTTGCCTCAGCTTCTTAATATTGTCCTCGGAGAGGCAGACCTTTTCTGTTCTTGTGGTTTAGATTCTTTGTCTTCCTTTGTATGCCTGTTGTTTTATGGTCTCACGATGGCTGCCCTTGCACCAGGCATCGCAGCATTAATGGTAAAGACAGGGTAGCCATGGTGATTCCATTGTCCCCAAGACAGCAGGAACCACTCCAGAATCACTCAATCTATTTCTGCTGACATTTGATTACCTAGATACTGGCTATTCCTAGCTTTGAAGGAAGCTGATGAGGTGAGTGTATAGGAATGGACCCATCCCTATACCCACTAACAAGAAAAATGGAGGAGAATGAAGATTGGTTATGCGATAAGAGCAAGAGTGTCTAACATACACATTACAGTTCTTTTGCTATATCCCTTCACCTCCAGATAATGGGGCTTCTTGAGGTCCAGAGTGCGGTGCTGTTCCTTCTCTGCCCAGACCTACAGTACCTGGCATGGTAGGGACCTTGTTAACATTCACTGGGTAAATAAATGGAAACTAGATAAATGTCCCTAAGCCTCATAATTCGTACAACATATAAGGTCCAATTTCATTCTGGGTCAGGAAATAGCCAGGTGTTCTGCTCAGTCCTTATAGTGATTTGTTTTGGTACCATACAGTGGTAGCCAAAACCTTCATGTGGGAACTTAGACAATTTCCCCCTGGGAATGTGTGTGCATGAAACCTTCCAGGCCCCCGTTCCTAGAAGCTGGTATTAGGTTCTCATAATGAAAAACTGCAAGGTCTTTAACTCTCAAGAAGCCTCCAGCTGACACAATAGCATTATATTAATTTCTGTTTAATAAAGCATATTGGAGCCCTCAACATGGCCTGCGTGTGCCTGCCTGGGGACGGCAGAAACACAGCCAGCCTTGCACTTAAGGCAGAGGAAGTGCCAGATAAAGGGAATCTAACTGAAGTGTACAATCTGCTTAGCCATGGAGCTGCTGATAAAACATTCCTGCCTGTTTTCTTTGCACAGTACAAAAGACAAAATCAGAGGCAGTAGTCAAAACTCATACTTAAGAGTATCCTTTTGTCCAGGTCTGGGTCCCTCTGTGCATAGTAAGGGATCGCCATTATACAGGGTAACTTTGCGGAGCTTGTTTCTATAGGGGCCACCTAGAGGGTGTGATTGTAGATTCCTGGAGGCAAGAGGGCTTTCAATATGGCTCCTAGCAAGAGGGTAACGTTTGCTCATTTGCATGAAGGCTGAGGTCAAAGCTATTCCCAGCTTACTTGCTCTAACTCAGGAACCTTTTACTTTGGGTTAAAGAGCGCATGTAATTTCCTCTACGTGCAGCCTGTTAAACCAGATCCAGGCTCAGATTGTGGATCTCGATTCTACCTATTCTGGTCCTCCTCTCCAAGGCTGAACACTTGACACCTTTCTTTTTCTGTGTTCCGGCAATGGCCCTAAACAGCAGCCACCCAAAGAGGGAGGCACTGCGTGAGATGTGTCACGGATCCTCGTCGTCATTATCCCCGCCAGTTCCCAGGTCTATGGGATATAAAGAAAAAGATAGTCCTGTCTGCTCAGAACCACTGCGGTGCACCTCGCGTGCCCACAGGTCAGGCAGCTTTCTCGGGCACAGACACAGCCAGGACCATCCCCCTGAGAACTCTGGAGACAGCAGAGGTCTAGGTGGGTTCTGCACTCTTGTGATGGCAGGAGACTTTCTCATGTCCAGAATTTTATTTGGAGGTATTGATCAACTGCATCTATAGGAGGGAATTTGTATTCTGTCCAGTGATAAGCAGGAAATGTTAGCTCAAATTCTATGCTTTTGTGAAAGCAACTAATGAAGAATTGGTCAGCTGCTTTCATTTTTGCCATCCTTCCTTGTACCTGGCCCAAGAGGTCAGAAAACAAAGAGGTTCTGTGGACTCTCAAGTTACGACTGGCCTGACATACGAACAACTTGGGTTAATGAGGTTAATGAAAATTCATCCGCCTCTTCTTGTCTACAGGGTGTTCCCAGGCAAACACCCAGATCTCAGCTGTATTCTCTCAGTGACAACCAGTCCCCTGCAACCTATTGAGTTCATAAGCCAAGGGTCCACTGTACTTTTACTGACAAAGTATAGTTGTGTGTATTTCTGGGGTATAAAATGGTGCTGGGATTTTTTAATGCAAATGATCTGTGATCATGGGCAAAGTTTAAGTCTCTATCATGTCTTTCCTAACTCAAAGCAAAGTCTCAGCATTGCTACTTTTTGCTGTGATGATTAGCCTAAAAATCCTCAGTTTTTACCAAGTTCCCTGAATTAGCAGTTTTTAATAGCAGCTATAATTTCTGACTTAGTGCAAGTATATTCATCTGTAGATACAGTTCAGTTTTCTTGCCAAGGTTCGTGAGTAGCTTTGCCTTCTAGAACCGGTTTATAACTACTCTGAGGCCTGAATGGCAGGGACCATTGCTTAATATGCTTTCCAGTAAAATCTATTGTATCTAGTTAATAAGCTAATATATGCATAAAATACACAGTGCTTTGTTATATACTGGTGAATTTTGCAGGTGCTGAATAAATTCACTTATATAATATGCACATCTGAGAGGTAGGGTTGATTATTTTCTCAAGTAGTAGACTAGGAAGCTGAGGAGCAGGGAGACTGATTTTGATATTTTGCTCCTGATTCTGTGTGACATAGCCTTGGCCAATGAATTATCAAGGTGTTTTTCAAAATCTAGGTGCCAAGAGGAGTCCAGTACTGGTGCCTAAACTGGGGTTTGCTGTCTGAGGTCCACATGTATCTTTGACACTAAGTATTGATCATTGAATGAAGTTGTATTAGCAGTAAAATGTTTGTGTGCACTGTGGGACAGGAAGTGCACAGTAAGCGCTTAGCAAATGTGGTACTTGTAGAATAAAAGTCTCCGCCTTTTTCTTTTTCAAGCTATCTTTTTTTCTTCGATTTCCATTGCCTGTTATTGGAAGCAAATGCACTTCCCTGCACACAGCAGCTTCTGGAAGGAGATGAGCAGTGGCATAGTCTTCCGGCTGCTTTCCCTGTGCTTCCCTGGCTTGTTTGCTCAGAAACTCTGATACATCCTGCAGAACGCAGCTCGAAGTCGGTGCTCCTTCCCTTGGGTTCCTGGAGCTGGAGAATCCCACCTCTTCCCTGATGGTTCACTGTGAATGCCCAGATTCCTCCTGCTGTGTACACAGGCACGGGCTCCGGGCCACCTTCACATCCCTGGTTCACTGCGTCGGGAGCACTGAACAGACGCTTGTTGACTCCATCAGTGGAACCAAGAAAGCAGAAAATCAGAAGGCAGGATTTCTGACATCTCACTGGAGTGTTTGAAAGTTCTTGGGAATTTAAGGCACTTCGCGGTGGAAAAATATCAATGAAGAAGACAAAACGAAGATCTTTGAGGTCAGTACAAAGTGCTCCACTTGGATGCAATTGGCAAGATCAACATATATTGTAGAAAATGACCACTTCTGCATTTCAAACCAAAATGACCACATTGCATATCTCTCCAGCCACACACGCTGCACAAGGACACCCTTCTCCCGGCCTCCTGGCCTTATCGGGGAGCCTCTTCCCTCTTAAATGATTCCAAAGGGAGAAAAAAATATGCAAAGCAGGACCATTTCTAACATATTTTCTCTTCTGCAAGATGCAATCTAAAAACTGCTTGCTATTATGGCTTCGAATATGATATGTTATTAAGTGAATGACAGGAAAATAAGAAGACATCCATCAAAGTGTCTCTCTCCTTCCTACATCCAGAGCTTTTCTGTATCTAGAGGGTGTCAATGCACAAATCACGGGTAAGGATGTCTTAAGTAGAAAGAATATGAAATACAGAGGGAAAGATCTTATAAATTGTGTCCTCTAGCTGTTAACCTAATTGTCTCTCTCTTGGCATTGTCATTCAGAGAGAAAAATAGACATAGCTAGTTGTCAGGAGAACGGAAGCAGTCGGAGCTCAGGATTTTGCAGATGAGTGATAAGCGAAGAGCTGGATCCAGGAGGTCCTGAGACTGTTGCTTCCACTAGGAAATACAACAAGGGACCGTGTGTGTCTCCCTTGAAGTCTGAACAGGAAATGGGCCTCAGACAGTCGGGAAGTCAAACTACCTAGCAAACACCTATGGAAAACAGGATAGCTGACTTCAACATCTCCCTGCTGGAGCAAGCACACAGTGGCTGGTTGTAGGAGGCAGAACTGCCTTTCACTGTAGGAAGGACAGTGGACTTTGGAGCAGTTCAGGGCGCAGACACAGCTCCTGCGGGTTTTCTGAGAAAGCTGCCTGCAGTAGGACCCAGGGGAGCCCTCCGAAGGGGACCCGAGGAAGGTGAAATTTCCGGTGTGACTTCTGTCGCTTTAAGTGCAGCCAAGAACAGCTACGGTTTGGAATTCATCCTGCGCAGGGAATGTACCTTCCACATGCCATTCGCTGACTCAAGTTGCTGCTTTTAAGAAGATTAATTTTTTTTTTTTTGCTGAACTTGTGATAAGAATTCCCTCAAACTCATTAAATAGCCTCTGTTTGCCCGATATTTAAGATGCTCCTGGGGTAATGGGGCTGGATCACAGGAATGAAGAAGATATGAAAGGACCAGGAGATGACAGCAACTGCAGAATTTCTTGAAAATAATAACCAGAGAAGTCACAGAGGTTTGCACCTTCTATGTGACAGGCTCAGTTTAACTAAGTTAGCCGCTTATGGAGCACTTAATGTGCACCAGACTCTGAGCCAAGTTCTCCCTAGACATGTTTTTCTTTACTGCCTTTAACTACCTGTTAAGGGGGCCTACACTCTTCATTTCCTTAGGAGAGAAAACTGAAGCTAAGAAGGAAGAGTCACTTGATTTGTCAAGAAGCAGAGCTGTAACTTCACTCAGGTGAGATACAGGCCAGCGGTGAACCTCTCTCTGCAGTACAGGGAAGTGTGAGGCCTTCAGGCTTAGGAAGGAGTAGTCTCAAATGGCACAAATAAATGTTTATTCTTATCCTTCTCTCCTTTTTCCTGCCTGCTTTTTTCTCATTTTTCCTTTCTCCTCTTCTTGTGCTTTCCCCCTCTTCTTTCACTTTCCTCCTCTTTTTTCTCTCTGGGATTTGTTTTCTTCTTTTATATCAGTTATTTGCTACGCCTTGACTATGTCCTGAATTACAAAGATTAAGACAATACTGCTAAGCATTTATTTGGGTGGGAGATTTGCCTGAGTAAATAGCTTGCTTTGAGCAGATAGCGGATATGAGATTATGTTGAGGATATGGGAAGGAATGGAACTTTTGGGAATTGGAAGATAAGAAGGCTTTCTAAAAGTTGCAAATATAGAGGGGAATGATGACAGTGAGGGTAAAAACAGGGAATATGAGACTTATTCTGTGAACATCAAGGACCTCTAAAAGTAAGGAATGAAATGCTCTGTCTTCTTGTTTCAGAAACTTTATCTTCAGTGACAGGACAGATCTCAGAGGTAAGATAGTGGCAGAGAAGCCAGTCAGGGGCCTTTGTCGTAAATCACATGACAGAAAAGATCAGGCCACACGTGGTAGTGGCAGGAGGGGAATGGAAGGAAAGGCAGATACCCCACACTCAATGGTGGTCTGCAAGTATTAATAAACCGATACAGCAAGCAGGCATTTAAATTGATGAGTAAATCTTGAAATGTATCCTGGTTCAAACTCAGCACAAGATCATTTTCTGTCCATGTAACAGTCCTGGAGGGAGGGAAAAATGCTTTGTGGAGGGAAAGGCATAAGGTCTCTTCTCCACAATGGCATCGAGACTTGTGCTAACAAAACTTCTGCCATCATGAACACAGAGCTTCCGAAGTTGTTGCAGTGCCCAGCAGACAAGAAGATCAATAGTAATAGAAGGAGTTTTCCATTATGGGTGGGAATTTTCTAGGCTTGGAATGAAGCCCATCATCTCACTCATACTTCACTAGCCAGAGCTTGTACACACAGCTGGGTTTAGTTTCACGGGGGCCTGGGAATTACAGTGCTGCTGTATATCCAGGTAGAGGAAAGAAGTACGGATTTGGTAGGCAGCCAGCCTTGTTGGCTCCGGGTGTGCAGAGAAAATCAGCTGTGCACAGAGAGGAAGGCGATGGTTGAGAGACACACATTCTCGCTTGTGTGACTGGTGTCGCTGCAGGCAGGAGGAGGAGGCTGTGCAGGAGGCTGTGCAGGAATGAGCACATCAGTGGGGATGCTGAGCTCTGTGGTGACCTAGCCCACCAGAAGGAGGTGAAAAGGTCAGAGAAAGAGGAGCGATCCATTCATGATCTGTGTGCCAAAGGAGAGAAGACCGAGGCCGATCCAGGTTTCAGGATACTTGGCTCTGCCGGGATGAAAAGAAACCCATCAAAATGGCGCAGGAAGGAAAGAAAAAAACATGAATGAGTTCACAGAGGGAGGGCGGCGAGAGGTGGGCCCAGCAGTCCCATAAGAGAGGAAAGACTGAGCATGGAGAGGCTCACTCCAGCCAAGTGGAGACCCACTGAGGGGTTGAGCTGGAGGAGGAACCAACGATGGGTAGATACGCGGTGAGCCTTGGGTGAGGGTGGAGGGCACGTTGAAATGGAGCTGGCTCACTGACATAGTTCCACTATGGCTGTTAATACTCTGGAATGCTGGGAAGAGGCAGAAGTGAATCATGGGAGACAGGGGCAATACTGGTGACTTGGCAGGTGACCCAGGAGAAGGGGGCGTCTCACGATGTTTGTGAGTGCAGGAGACTTGAGCGACTGGACCAGTCTGGATCAAAAAGGAAGGGCTCCGTGGAAGATGCAGGAGTCAAGATGCTACAGGTGGAATGTGTTCGAAGGGCACATAGGAGGGGGGAGGGAGGAACTGAAAGGATACAAAGTTGGAAAGACAGGAAGTAATTCTGAGAAGGTGAAGAAGACAGCCTAGACACAAGTTCCGGTTTACCGTCATATTTGCACATGGTTGAGCATCACTGTAGCAGAGCGTTCAACACGGACTTGGTATGGCTGAAACCAGCGTTTGGAGGGTTCTCAACAGGAGCTGTCCTGCGTGAGCGGGAAGGAAGTGAGAAGACCGAGCACAGAGGAAAACTGTAAATCCACTTCTAGGAATGCGGGGAGGACTCTGCAAGCCCAACAGCGCTAGGGGCATGAGGAAATATGGAGGGGCTGGTAAGACAAACAGAAAGGAGGGCAGAGCCCAAAGACTTGTTGGCTTCAAACCACAGATGTGGATAAAGAGGAACCGGCAGATTTTCGCTTTGCATTTGCTGCAGACACGACTAGCTGTTAACCGTGAAGGCTGCCGCCAGAGTAGATGCTCTAGGCCCTCGGGAGGTTGATGCGTTATGAGCCGTAGTCTGGGTCCCGAGAGGAGTCAGAATCGAGCGCTGGGGAGGTTTAAGTAACCACAGCGGACGTAAAGAGCAAGTGGAGGGTCTCCGGTGAGGGGGGTCACTCCCGGGGAGGAGACACACGGCGTCTGCTTCGCCATGTGTCCCCCACATCTCTACGTGGGAGGCTTCATCCTCAAAACCATGTGTTAACAGCATTTAGAAGAAATGATTTCGAGACCTAATTAGGAATAAACGAGGCCATGAGAATGATGGACTGTGTGACGCAGTAGTGCCTTTACAAGAAAGACATGCGTGTTCTTTCTCACCACGTGATGCCCTCTGCCATGTTACGAGGGAACAAGAAGCTCTCTCCCGATGGAGGGCCACTTCCTTGGACTTCCTAGCTTTGATGAATTACCTACTCTGTGGCATTTTGTTATAGCAACAGAAAGTGGATGAAGAAGACGGATGTCAGAGCCCAGGAAGCGCTGGCTTGGTGAATGAGATGTGTGCGCGAAGGCAGCCAGAACAGGGGACTCAGGTGTGAGTGTGGGCAGAGTGGCCTAGAACCTGCCATGGGCTCCGATCTGTGCCCCAGGACTCAGGGACCCTCGCTAGGAGATTCAGGCTGGAGTGGAGACACATCCTGACTCTGTCAGCTTTCCCAGGGCTGTTCGCTCCTCCTTTTGTATTCACTTTCAACTGCATCATTACAGACAATGTCTTATATGCCCTTTTTTTCTAGGTTTTATGTGTTATGTAGAGAGAGAAGAGAGAGAGAGAGAGAGAGTGTGTGTGTGTGTGTGTGCGCGTGTGTGTAAAACAATCAAAGGCAAACCCTAGTGCTTCTTCCTAGCAGCTAAAAACCTGGGGAGGACAGACAGGCTTTCCTGTGGGGATTGTTTCGAATGCAAGAAAATGCGAAATAAAGACAGCTTAAGGAATTCATATGCTAACGCTTCCAAGCTCACGCCTTGCAGATCTGTGAGCTTCTGGGAACAGAGCTCTTCATTTTAATTCCCATCAGGGAAGTGGACACGTTCCTGCCCATGCACAGCCTCAGCACGCTAGCAGGAATCACTCAGAGACTCGTAGTGCTTTCTGTCTTGGGTGCTTGCAATAAACCAACGGGACAAACCACTGTCACTGAGGCCCCAGTGAGTTGCACTAGCTAAGTGGGTGACAGTTGGCTGCTATTTTTCTACCTGTGAGAGGCTAAACCACTTGTGTGCCGGAAGTTTTCTTTCCACCCAGATCTGTTGGTGCCATGTGATATATTAATTATAACCCAGAAGGAGGTTCCCTGTAAAGCACCTCATAAATTATAGCCTCAGTAGCTATAATATACTATTTATTGACGGCCTCTCTGTCAGATAGGAGATATGTTTGCAGTAGTCACTTAATCTTTATGCGACCAGTAATGCAGGGGTCACTCTCCCCACTGCAGGAGGAAACTGAGGTGCAGAGATTAAGAAAACTACGCACAGCGACTCCTCAGAGCTGCCTCTAAATCCATGGCCCTTCCTTTATTTTTCCATCCTAACAACCGTGTTGTGGGCCCAGTGCACACAGTCTCCTCCCCTAGGGCTGGATTTATATGCTTCTGTGTCTAAAATGTGACAGACTGGAAGGCAGGAGAGATGGTATCGGGGGAGAGTTTTCCTCCCTGGAGCTACGAGGTACAGTGCCTCTGTCTTCATCCTCACTCCCCTTCCCTACGGCCCGGGGCACTGTCACCCTGAGTCAGTCAGAGTGTGTGTGGTTGGAGACAACACTGAGCGTGGTGGCATCTGTGAGCACAGTGGCACCTCGGAGAAGCAGAGGTCCTGCCTCTAGAGCGCCACCCAGAGGCCGGCCCTGGTGACACGCAGTTGGCCACCCTCTGTGCCTTTTTACCGGAAGTTCTAAATTATTTGGAGCCTCTTCCTCTTCTTCCACTTAATGTTTAGGAAAAAAAGAAAAGAAAAGAAAAAGGTGACTCATATGTTAAAGCTAATTTTATGGCCCCAAGTTTCATGAGTGTGTCTACTCTTCCCTGTTATTATCAGGAAAGGAGTTTGTAAAAAGGTAGCCCTGGCGGCTTCCATTAATTCATTCTGACTTAGCCAATTCCCTGGCTGGTCGTCTGTGCTTAATGCACCAGGACTCATCAAAGCTGGCCTGCTCCAAACTCTTAACTAAGGGCCGCCGCTCAAGATCTGCGGAGGTCGAAAATTAATTCTCAGCTACTCAGGAATGGAAACAAAGAGACACTCGAATAAATATTTCATGCTTTTCGGTGGTAGCTAAAACGCTCCAGTGCAAACTCTACAATGCTTCGTTGTCTTTTTATCTGTTCTTGCATGAAGTTAGGAATGCATCAAGAGAGAATCACATCTTTGACACTAGTGCAATTGAAGATTTTCAAATTCCAACATGTTAGGAACCACACACACACACACACACACACACACACACACTGAACCTCTCTAACTAAAGATTCTACATCCATGGAATCAATCGAAGGCAGACTGAAAACATTAAAACATAGAGATATGGATATATAGATATAAAATTAAAAGTTTCCACAAAGCAAAACTTGAATTCACCACATGCTAAATACTAGACTGAAGCCTTGCAGATGAAATGATACGTAGCCATGGCTGTAGATGTAAGTAAACTAGAGGTAACTTAAAGTTTAAGAAGGGTGTGAGTGGGCCGCAGGGTTAGCTCAGTGGTTCCGGCACTTGCCTCGCAAGCGCAAGGACCTGAGTTCGATCCCCGGCAACCACATATGATGCTGGGCGTGGTGGCTCACGCCTGTAATTCCAGCACTTGGGAGGCAGAGACGGGAGGATTGCTGAGTTCGCAGCGGCTTGCCTGGGCACCACAGTGAGCTCAGGGCCAGCCTGAACTACAAAGTGAGACCCTGTCTCAAAAAAAAAAGCAAAAAAAAAAAAGGGTGTGAGTGTGTTACATGAAAGCATTACAACGCTTCATGTAAGGGCCTGGAGAGTATTGGAGTTTGACTTCTGTAGGAGCTACTGGAGATAATGCTCTGTGGATATGAGGCCTCATATAGTCAGCGCACAGTGGTCAGTACCTAGGGGCCCAGCTATTAGGGAAGGTAAGGCAGGCGGGCATTACAAGCTTAAAGACAATCCAGACAGGTCTTGTCTCAAAACCAAATATAACAAAGGGCTGAGCATAAAGCTCAGTGGAAAGATGCTTCCACAGCTCTGGGTTCCATTCTCAGTGCCAGAGGGAAAGAGAGGGAGAAACAATATATTAGATATCAGAAATGAAATCTGCTATGTTTTAATATGGGTAGTTTATTTAGTCTCATCTATATTATATATATTATTTTCACTCTCAAATTGTGAGGAATTTATTGTACCTTTTGGAGAACTTTGTGAAAAATACAACTTTTACTTTCATAAAATGTTGTAGACACTTAATAAGGGCCCGCTACATCTTGCCAGTTATAGTTACAGTATTTGGGGACATTTGTGATTTTCAGTGGAAAGTTCACACCTGAACATTTCTGCTGACCCTGAACTGAAGGCCCTGTGGGCCACTGAGGCCTGGGCTGGGCATGGAGTTTCGTAGTGGGGGCAGGGGTGATGTCCTAGCCAGCGGGCACCCTGGGCCACCCCCGCCAGAGCTCTCCTGAACCTCTGCTCTTCTTCCTTGACTTTGTACCAGCAACTCATGAAGTAGGAACTATTTTGTAACTTTGCAAAAAGAAAAAAAAAAATCAAAGGACACATTACAGTTTTTAATGCAGCAAACGACATGCCACTAATAAATGGAATGATTTTGATGAAAGTAGTTTTCCAATTGTAGCCTTCTCACATGTTTGAAGATTTAAAATCTCTGTCCCAATTCTAAAAGTGTACACACCTACTCACCCTCAGCTTCCCAGTAGGAGAACCACATGTGCACTTTTTTCACTACTGTTCCATCTATTCATCCAACCATTTGTTTTGTCCATAAATATTTGTCCAGCTTCACGAGGGAGTTGAGATCTTGGCACAATTAGAGTCACGGTGATTATTATTTATGATTCCTGGAAATGAAAAAGGCCCTGTGTGGATGCTTTTAATGCATCATCTCAGTTTTAATCAACAAGTCAACGCATGGTACAGAGCGGCGCTTGGGGACTGCGGGAGAGAGCGGCTATGGGCCGATGCCGTGCAGAGACTTGCATGGCGAGGACGCTGGGCCAGGTGAATGGGAACTTCATAGCAAAGAGGAAAGAAATCTGGGCTAGAATTAGGGCTCCTCTCTGCTAGGGGTGACCTGTTATCAACTGCAGGGACTTCTGGGTAAGCTGGAAGGCTCTAATGAGGGGGGCGGGCAGCACTTGGGAAATGAGAAATAGGCATTTTAGGTAGAGGAAGCCATGATGAGAAGCTCAGAGATGTACAAAGACTATTTGAATTACAGGCTATGACCAAATTACTTGGAGTCTATGGTTCAAGCCAGCACCTGGGAAGCTTCATTCAAGCGGCAGAGATGGCTTCACTCCCATCGAAACAGATGAATAAAAAAAATGTCCCTGAAAATCCTATGGAAAAGTAATGAGAATAAAATCATGATGGTAAAATATGTGGTTTTGTTTGGCAAACCTGGAGTTTAGCACTCTTATTCTGCAGAACACACTATGGGGTGGGATGCTACATATGAAGATTATCCTTGTTATAGGGGTGAGACTGAAGCCCGTGCTTAGTCTGTCCTAGTATTTTATCCATGTATTCATATGTAGTTGGTGCATGATAGACAATCTAAGTCTTTTTCTGTTGGAAGAAAATATTACTTGGAACATAAAGTTTCTATCTTGATGCAAGGCACAAAACTGCAATGATCCGGTCCCTTCACTAGACATGGGGTTATTTTGAAAGGAGAGGTGCTTCCTCTTAGATATCATGTCCGCAGTGACCAAAATATCTCCCGTTAAGTACCACATCATCAGGGGTTTCTACCACCCCTCAAGAGTGTCATGCTGGGATCAAAGTTTTGTTTTTTTTTTAACACGTTGAACTTTTGGGGACACTAGATTCAAACTACAGCAGTTCTCCACCACAAAATCAATATAACAACAGCAAAGGCAGTAGCAATCATAATAAATTCACTTGATAAGATTTAAGGTAAGTCAAGACTGCTGGCTGTAGATGAATGCTAGGACAAGGATTCTCCAAGGAAGTAGAAAATTCTAATAAAGCTGCCAGAATATCATCCTTTGCCTTGGCAATTTCATTGGAATTGGTATCTGGATGGTTCTACAATCTTTTCATCCTGTGGAATGAGTTATCATATTTGAATTTACTAACAAATGCATAAATATGGCATTATGGAGTGACCATTTTCTGCAAAGGCTTAGCTAGGGGCTTTCTTGGGTACTCTCTGTTTAATTGTCACAATAGTGATTCAAGGCACACATTATTTCAGCGACAAGGGAGAGCCTCGCTTCTGCTCTATGAGGTGTTGTCACAAGGCCCTCCAGCTTGAACACATGTGTGAGGGGATAGGTGGGGGAGGGGAAATCTCTACATTTTCAGTTTTCCTATCACTAATGTGTGAGACAAACACTACACCGACTACTCCATGGAGCTGGAGGGTGGATTAAGCTAGCAAGTGCAAGGCAGTATTTGCTATCAGGGTTATATGTTACCGTCAATATTTTACAGACGAAAAAAGCAAGTCATATAGAAGCTGGGTGACTTTTCAGAGATCAGCTAGGAAGAATGAAAATCAGTTTGACCCTGTGCACGTGGATCTAAACCCCACGTGTGATGCTGCAGGGAGAGCAGGGACTGGCAAGGGAAGAACTTCGGATGAGGCTGCTTGGAGGAAGCAGATGCCAGCAAAAGGTGGAGCCGCCCGATCTCCCTAAAAGGACGCCCTTGAACCTGCCCAATTCTCTGAAGGGCCATTCCTGAGTGGTTTGGGAGAGCTGACGAGATGGCACATGGCACTGTGGTCACCATAGCAATGCGCCCTGCGCGCAGAGAAGCTGGGAAGGCCGTGTCCGCAGGAAGAGCACCGGGCACCTGTGACTGAGAGCCGAGCACAGCCGTCTACGAGCGAGGCCCGCTTCCTGCCCGGCTTAGGGATTTGGTAGCCGTCAATGGCCCCTGCAGGTCATTAGCAGCACGAATCGTGGCAGAAGCCTTATCTCTTCCGCTTCCCTGGAGCAGAGTGCTCTGCTCCCTCTTCAGGCTGGGCTCAGCAGGGCAGGCGCCTCTGGTTGGCACCTCTCCTCGTTTTTCACACTTCCTGTCCACTACCAGGCAACGTGGCCAAACAAGGACAGTATCGCTTCTCGTAGCCACCGCTCACAAAACCTTCCCTGTCCCGCTCTCTACCTTCCTCATCCCAGTCTGAAGTGACAAGCGGAGGAATTCCACCCTCAAGGGTGACAGAGATGAACATTTTCTCTTTACTGAGCACACACAGAGTTATACCTGCAAGAGACACCTTTTAAAAAAAATGCTAAGTTGGGCTGGGGATTTAGCTCAAGTGGTACTGCACCAACCTTGGATGCACAAGGGCCTGAGTTTGATCCCCAGTATCGCAAAATAATAATAATAGTAAGAAGAAGTAGTAGTAATATTTTATTAAAAATTATACCAGTATAGGCAAGAAAGAACATTTTTATAAGTTATAATCATATAATCTAAATATAACCATATTAATATTTTGATGTATCTATTCTGAACCATTCTCTATACATACACAATCTTTAAAAAGGCAGTCATATTTCATTTAGTTTTAACTGGCTTATTTCACTGAACGGCATACCATGGCTTGCCATGCCATTAAGTATTATCCCCTCTTATTATTTAAAGTAAGTGCATAATGATTTATTGTATGGCTGAATCTTATTGGGTGGGCTGGTCCCTTTGTTGTAAGGTATTTAGATGGTTTTCTATATTCTATTCTTTATTACCGCCCCCACCGAAGAACAACACGCATTGAGCTCCTTTGGCCCAAGGCCGGACTGTAGATGTATGATGGTAACATTTCCAGAAAGGGATTACCTGCGCTTTAGAGGAACGCACCCACACATTGAAGTCAGGCTGATGAAGGTAGTTTCCTACCCCCCGTTGGTGACATTCATGACATCTGTCATTCCTTCCTGTCCCGGAGTTAGCTGTCGGCTGGCTGCGGGTGTTTTCCAGACTGGAAAGGCTCCTGCTGTGCAGTGGGTCATGCCTGGGTCTCTTGATGGGGCAGGCCAGGTTTAGCACACACTCTTCGGGAGCCCACACGGTGCTAGCCTCTCGGGACATAGAGAGTGACTGGAAGTCTTTTCACTTCAAGGGAACTTCAGGCTTTTTCCTTTGGAGCTGGTTAATCTCACATCACTTTAACAGCTAATGTTAATATGTGGCCTGTCTCAACTTTATGCCATGAAGGAATAGCTCATATTAGACCGTCTCCAAGAATAACTAGAACAGATGGATAAAATGCCCCTAAACAATCAAACAAAAATCTCTTGAGATAGTTCGCATTTCAAATATCTCACCGAAGTCCATGTATTAAAGGCTTGGATCCCAAAGACGCATTAGGGGGGAGTGGTGGAAATGTGAGGAGGTAGGGCTTGGTGGGAGGTCTTTATGGGCTAGGGTGCACCTCGGGAGGGGACTGTGGGGCTCCAGCTCCCTCCACACTCTGTTTTGACCCACAAGTGGAATAGTTTTGGTCTGGCACGAACTCTGCCGTTGCCATCTGACACCCCCATCAAAGAACCTAAAGTTTTGGGTCTACCTGATCGTGGACTGGGGCTTCCAGAACTCTGGGCCAAAGTGTACCTACCTATCCTCTTCATAAAATGATCATCTCAGGTGTTTGTTACAGTGATGGAAAGCTGACTGCTACACCCCCCCCCCCGAGCTTTTGAAGCTATTGGAGACAAACAGGATGTCATGACCCCCAGAAGTCTCAGCAGGAAGGAAAATGCAGCCAGATAAGTCATCTGTTTCCAGATGCTTTTGTCTTTGAGGTATGTTTGCAGTTTGTAGGTGCCTAGATATAATAGGAGAAATGTAGCTTGGTGAATTTCATGTTTGGGAATTTAGGGATGCAATTTTTAAATAACCCATGAATCAAAGAATAAATACAAATGATGATTACAATGTCCTTTTAATTTAAAAAATCAAGCATCGAGAAATAGAAAAAGTTCAAAGGGAAATGTGGAGGAGTGAGTAATTTGGGGTCAAGAAAAAACATGATGGTAATAAAAAAGGAAAGCAAAGCTTACATATTTAGGGGGTGGGGGTTGTAGGATAGGTAGGGGAACAGGAAAAAATGAGAATTAAATCGTGTCATGTACTGCTACAAATTCCCAATATTGAGTGTGATCATGATGTAAATATACAACGTACCAATAAAGATTTTCTTTAAGAAATCAAGCCTACAGAAAAATCACAACTAGAATCAATTGTTAAGATTCTACGACATGCAATGGCCAATTTTAAGTGTCAATATAAATGTCTTTGGACGAGGTCAACACTTAAATTGGGGGCTACCAGTGAAACAGATGTCTTCCATAGAATAGGTGAGCTTCACCCAGTTGGGTGAAACTTAGCTCTATCAAAGCAGAGCCAAACAAAACAGCCTCTCCAAGCAAGAAAATTCAGGTAGACTCATTTTGAACTACCTTCACCTTAGCTTTCTTGGGCTTCCAGCATGCTACCTACAGTACAGATTTTGAATTTAGCTTTCATAATCACATGAACGAGTTTCTTACAATAAATCTTTTTTTGTATATGTGTGCATACACATCTGACTGAATTTATCTGTTTGTGGTATTTGACTAATAAATGATATTTTCTTCTACTTTATATTATTATAGTTCTTGTTTTTGCTGAAATATTTTAGAATAAGTGGAAGATATCCCAACCTCTTTTCCCTAAATAATCTAGGATTCCTCCTTGAAGACTGAGGCCATTATTCTATTGACCATTGTAAACTTCGTCGGATTGATCACTGATGCAATGTCAGTAGATAATAGTTTGTATTCAGATTCATGGATTGTGCCCACTTTGCCTTTATAGAAATGTTCTTTTTTCTCAAGCAAGGATCATTTTAGGATCATGTACTTTCTACATTCAGTTCTTATTTTCTTAGTTGCCTTCTTCTGGAATAATTTTTTCACTTTATCTTTGTCTTCATGAAATCTTTTTGAAATACGCATGCCAGGTATGTTGTAGAAATTTTCTCAGTTTGGGCTTGTCTAAGTATCTGCTCCAGGATCTTTTGTCAGGAATGCTACTTAATCAATGTTATTTTTCAGTATCACATCAGGAAGCCTACTGTGTCATTTTGTCCCATTTTTCTGTAGCATAAAAAGAGCACTCCTTTTCCTTTTGGAATTAATTGCTAATCTGCTGGGAGATGTTTCAAGACTATGTAAATATCCCTAACATACTTGTAAGTCATATGTTTTGAATCCATCAATGATTTGTGCCTGAATCTGTTTTTACACAGCTAGGTAACACTGCCTATAAACTAAGAAATTTTAGAGGCCTCAGAATGTGATCTACATTTTTAGTATGTTGATCTTGGACTTTCCAGCCTCTAACCTTGTAAGCAACACATTTCTGTTGTCTAAGCCTCCCAGCCTGTGGTATTTCATTATGACAACCCAGGGAGGCTAATTCAGTATTATTCCCTAGTGTTCCTTCTGTGTTCATTCTTTAATGTTAATATCCAGCTTAAGAATGCTTACTTTTTCACTTTTTTGGGCTTCAATTTATCTTGAATATGGAAAACATTGCCATACTTCCAAAGAGAAAGTCTATAAAAAAGATGCACTCAAAGAAGTATTACTTCTCTCCCTTCACATTTGTGAAATACTAATCCATCTTCTGTAAGATGCAATTTTGTTAGTTTCTGGCCTATGCTTCTGAATTATTTCTTTTGCAAAAGGAAGACATATATCTATAACTGTGATTGTATTTACTCTTCTTTCTCATAGCTGAAGTAGCTTTAAATATTATATTTTACATCTTGCACTTTTAGCTTGGAAATGTGTCCTAAATGTTGTCTCAGATCACTTCAGAGAAAATATTTCTACTTTGCAAGTCTCTGGTTATACAAATATTTTGGATGAAAGAATATTGAAAGTATCATGAAATTATCAGATGCAGCTAAAGCTATGCCTAGAGGGAAATTCTAGTTTATATGCCTATTTTAGAAAAGAAGAGAGACAGAAAGCCAGCTATTTATGCATCTAGGAAACTTGCACTTTAAAGGCACAGAAGTAGAAAGAAAGTAATAACAAAAATAAGAACAGATGTCAGTAAAAAAATATATGAGAGAAATTAACCACATCAAAAGTAATTTCTAGAGGCAAAAGATAAAGAAGATAACCCTTATGAATTAAATCTTCTATTGATTAGGAATTAAAGATGGATAACACAAATGACCAAATTAGGGGATAAAAAGATTTTTTAACTGTTAGGAAAAGATTCTAATGAGCAACTTACACATGAATTTGATGATTTAGTCAGAAAAAGGTGAGTTTTCTAAAGCCACTTATAGAAACAGAAACTAGAAGAAACAGAAAATTAAAGACACCTAGATTGAATAAACCAGTAATGTTGTTAAATAAAGACAAGCCCCAAAAGAAAACGTGAAGCCTAAATGACCAGTAGTGAAGTATGTCCAACATGTGAGGACACCATCATCACAGTCTTTTTCAGGACATAAACAAGTTGGAAATACTGTCTAACTTTGTTATGAACTGGCATAATCATGCCACCAAAACAAAGCGCAATGTTCATTCACTCCCATAAAGTGCAAGAGAAAAGAACACTAGTGTATAATCACTGTACCGAATATAAATTTTGAAAAAGGCAGTAAGTCAAACATAGCAACACATACAAATGATCTCCAACTCTGCCAGGTTTAGTTTATGGCAAGATGCAAATTTGGTCCTTGTACTGATTGGAAAAATCAATCAAAACAATTAACTATATTAACACATGAAAGGGAAAATATAATTATTTTCAACAGGCATGGACAAATTGTTTGATAAACCTAGTAACTAAAAAATTTAACATTTACATAAAAAGTGTTCTTCATAAGTAAGAAAAAGAAATAAAACATGAGAAATAGAAATTAGAATTCTTAATAAATAAGAAACATAAGTGTATTGTGAAAAAAGGTGTGACTTATAAAAAGCAAAGATGAATACTATGCTTCATGTAACTCTGTAGTCTAGAAATTCTAATTTGAAATGCTATACATCTCCAAGGGAAATATGTATTCCACACTCCAAAAATGGAAAAAAAAAAACAAACAACGTATTTCCAAAGCAACATATTTCTGAAGAAGATCAAACCTGAGGACACCCTAAAAGTGCATCAAGAGAACAATGAACAAATTAGTCACTACTCATTGATATATAAAACATTTAAACCAGAGAACTGCTGCAGCATATAATAAAGTTGATTAGCCTCACGTACTTGTTGGTGAATGGAAGCCAGATATGAAAGAGCAGTTGCTCTGCAAGGCTTACACATGGGCAGTGCAGACTGGTGCTCAGCATCGCCACATTGATACCTGAGGGGACAGCATGAGTGGGGGATGTGTTCCCCAGGGTGGGTTGTCTCTAGGGATGTTTATTTCTTTTTTTTTTTTTTTTTTTTGAGACAGGGTCTCGCTTTGCAGTTCAGGCTGGCCCTGAGCTCACTATGGAGCCCAGGCAAGCCTTGAACTCACAGCAATCCTCCTGCCTCTGCCTCCCGAGTGCTGGGGTTACAGGCATCAGCCACCATGCTTTGTTCTGTGGTTTGTGGTACAGATTGCTGGTGGGTGTGAGTCACCATGCCCGGTATTGTTGGATGTGGTTACTGGGGATCAAACCAGGGACCTTGTGCTTGTAAAGCAGATGCTGGAACCACTGAGCTAAATCCTCAGCCCTCAAATTAGTTTTTGAGAATGGAGAGAAAGTGAGGGTACAAAGATAGTCATCATAGCTATTGAGGATTTCTGAGTACCAGAAAACTTATTTTGTCTATTCCAGGCCATTTTTATCATCTTATCAAGGTAGCTGACATAACTCCCATTTTATATGTGAAAATCGAGAGCTGGAGAAGTTAAATAATTTATATAATTTACTTACACAGTAAGAAGCTATATCAGAAAGTGTTCAGGTTTTAACTCAATGTAGATATTTCCAGTATTTGTAGAAGTTCTGATAGGAAAAGGGAGAAAATAAATTTATAAATAAGAGATGGGAGAGTGTCATTCATGGATTCCAAATCACAGATACGAATGTTGACATATTAGATCTAGTTAAATGGATGGAAAAAAGAACATGAAAATTCATTACCGTGTATCTTTGCAAGAATGTTTTAAAAATTCTACTTTATTGTAATATCCCCAAACCCACTTACAAAAAAAAAAAAAAAGAGCTAGTAAGCTATGTTTCTTCATACGCCATCTTTCCAGATATCCATGATGGGTCTCAGTTTTAGAAATGTATAGAAGATATTATGTAGCATATTTTAAAAATAAAAGTCCTTTCACAATGTGTACCAGTTTGCTGGCAACTTTCAAAATACCACCTGCAGTGTATTTCTGTCGGCTGCCGTGGGTATTAAGTATACAGAATCAATCTCTGATCATTTTCACCTTTTTGTCATTTTGTGAAGAAAAATTATTGATCGAAGACTTCAGCCTCATTTAACATACCCACGCAGCCTTTAAATTTCTTTACAAGACACAGTGGGGGTGGCGGTCCCCTCCCAGCCTAGCGCAGCAGAAACCAATCTGTCTCAGGTTACTCTGTTATTCCACGCCAACCCATCACCAGCCCACTCATTTCTTCTTCAGGGTCACTTCTGTTTCCGAGGGGACCAGAAATGTATGTTTGTGATGCATATGTTGGTAGGATTTGGGTCTGGGTGTCCCTTCAAAGCCTCATGAAGTCACAGGTGGCATTTCCAGAGGTGGCTGGACCCAGAATGTGCTGGGATGAAGGGCGTATGATCACCATTCGACCAGTGCACTTATTAGTTTGGCACCACCCTAGTCCCAGTAGTCTGGGTAAAATAAAAGGATCAGAAAGACATCATTAAGGATCCCTTGTTACATTTGCTACCATATGGACACCGGGAACTGTTTCTCCTCTGTGCCACCCCTCTGCCATGTGCCACCCTGCCTTGGCGCTGGCTGATTATAGACTGAAACCTGTACAAACTGAGAGCTATATACTTTTCCCTTTAACTTTGAGTGTTAGGCATTTTGTGTTAGGAATGATATAAAAATAATTAACACTTATCTAAATTGTGGGGGAAATGAAAAATAACTTCCTTTTCCATGTGTATTTTTAAATCTCACCCATATCAATAGTAAATTACTTTCCAGCTTATCCTATCAGCCCACATCAGATAGTCTGTGAAGCTGAAGCTTTGACCATTGACTCTTCATCATCCTATTTCTAATATCTCAATTTTATATTTGAGAGAAACATCATTATGGGGGAAACTCAGGTGCCTTGGTTTCTTGGAAGCATTTATCTTTTTATGATCTTTCTCCTGGAATAATTATTAATAACCTCCCCCTTTGATGGTCTAAAAGAAGCCCTAAGACTATGGTTTCACAACCATTTGGATGAAATTCAGAGGGACATCTACAAACAGTGCTCAGCACACTCCACCTGGATTGAATCTGGATTGAATGTGACTGGATCAAACCTGATTCCACATTCCAGTTTGGCAGTTACCGGCCTGCTTATTTGAATAATGTTGGCCTCTCCTCTTGGACTGCAATCTATAAGAGGTTTCATTTTGTCACACCATTTCTAGACCTTGCACAATACTGAAAAATAGTGGATGTTTGATAGGTATGAATAAATGAATTAATAACATGTTGGGGCTTTCAAAGAGGCTAATGATTATTTCATTTGATTCCCTGTACTAAAAATGTATAAAGGGATGGTAATGCTAGTTTTGCTTCACAAATTTCAAAAGGCTATTTTGCAGTAGAGACATAACTATCATCATCTACAAAGCTAGAGGCAAAGCTGATATTTCTTTTAGTATTTTCTTTTTTTTTTTTTTTTTTTTTTTTGAGACAGGGTCTCTCACTATGTAGCCCAGGCAAGCCTCAAACTCAGCAATCCTCCTGTCTCTGCCTCCCGAGTGCTGGGATTACAGGCGTGATATCAAGGTATCCAAATAGTCTCCAATCTTAGAAGCTTTCTGCAGCAGAAGGCGGGTTTCCAGTCCCTGCTCCATGCCTCACAGGGGTTGGCCGAGACCTGTTCCCCTGGACACATAGACTGATGTCCAAATTTGGAACTTCCTAGGTTGCCAGAGCAGGGAAAGGAGAACCCTTGAGACAGATATCTGGGCTCAATGGTGACACCTGTTCCTTCCAGCCACACTCGCTGAGCAGAGTCACCATCTGCTACCACCTGGGGACAAGAGGAGCGATCTTCCCATCAGCTCTCCGTCCTATTAGCTCTTCCCGTCCAGGGCCGGGAGGTCATGGGCTCCTGGGACAGGCAGACACTAGGAGAGCCTGGCAGGATCGCTTTGCATTCTCAGTGAGTCCTCGGGAATCTTCCGCCTGCTGCAATTCTAAGCACCAGGGTCTCATTCACACTGCTCAAAGCGAGATGGAGGGGCAGCTGGGAGATCAGTGGTCTCCTTTCATCCCGGAATGCAGGCACCTCCGGGAGCCTTCTCTCCCTCATAATTTCCTCATGTTTTATTACCCCCAGCATGGTCTCAAGGCCATTCCCGGCCCACGTGGCCCGTGGAACTGCATAAGCAGTGACAAAGAGTAGGCCTAGACCTACCATCATTTGTTCTGTGGAGCTGAACGCGTGTCATCCTACTTAAAGCTTGAGCCCCACCCATACGAAGGGAAGAGTGATGCCCGGAAGCTGCCAGAACTGCCAGCACTTCATGTTTTCCCCCCAGAATACCAGGAAGCAGAACATTCCCATCACTCTGACTGCGGCACCGGGGACTGCGCACAGGGCGTGCCCCAGACCCAGATCCCACAGTACATCCAGGCCAAGGCTGAAGACACTGAAGCCCTGACACAGTCACCCCGGCCGTTCTAGTTATGCTCTTCCTCCAACTCACTTCTCCCATCTGCCTCTCCTTCGCTGTACAGATGAGACTCTCGTCTCGCTGCCCAGACGTGCAGCCAGCAGTCAGAGAAGTCAGGGAAGAAAGTAGGAGCTGCCAGCCGCAGTGCATTCAGAAAGCTGAGGCAGGATCGTCTTCCATGTTACCAGTCACCTTCCCATCCCCGGAAACAGTACCTGGCAGCGCTAACTGAAAGGAGGTTTCTTTTTTTTTTTTTTTTGAGACAGGGTCTCACTTTGTAGTTCAGACTGGACCTGAGCTCACTATGTAGCCCAGGCAAGCCTAGAACTCAGCAATCCTCCTGTCTCTGCCTCCCAAGTGCTGGGATTACAGGCGTGAGCCACCACACCCGGCGAAAGGTTTCTTGTGGTTTATAGTTTCGAAAGATTCCGTCTGTGGTTGACCAGCTCTGACGAAGGCAGAAACAGTGTGGTAGAAGGGCCTGGTGGAAAAAAAGCTGCTCGCTTCACTGCAGCCGAGAAGCAGAGGGCAAGAAGAGGAGCCAGAGATAAGAGAAGAGTCTTCCTGGCTCTGCCCCCAGTAATGAGGCCCCGCTTCCTGAGAGCACGTCCATCAGCGGGTTCGCCAATGGTTAATCGACAGATGAGCCTGTGGTCCAATCACCTCACAAAAGCCCTGCCTCTGCACATCGTAGACTTTAGGGGGGATGTTTTCCATTTATACCGTAATACCCATGTTCTCTTAATAATAATACTAATAACGTTGTGTCCGACTTAATGATAGGGATACATTCTGGGAAAGGCGCCATTAATTATTTTGTCACTGTGCCAACGGCATAGACTGCACTTACACACGTCTGGATCGTGTAGGTCAATTCCTGGATGTGACCTCCTGTTGCCTGAGGTCACTGCTGGCCTCACGTGGCTGACTGTTTTACAATAAACTATTTTGAAAAACAGGAGTACACTCTAAAGTGACAATGAATAATGGTATAGTAAATACACAACCAGTAACATAGTCATGTATCATTATTATCAAGAATTATATACTGTAGATAATTGTACATGATAGACTTTAAACATTTGTTTTTGTGGTACTGGGGCTTGAGTACAGGGTGGTACAGGGCCTTTGCTCTGACTTCTGAATTTTCAGAAGTCAGAAAATTTTAATTTTCATTTTGAGACAGGTTCTTGCTAAGTTGCCTTGTCTGGGTTTGAAGTTATAAATCCTCCTGCCTTGGCTTCCCAGAGTGCAAGGATTATAGATGCACACCACCATACTCTGTTGTGCTGCTCTTCTGCACAAGGAGGAGAGCAGTAGATTCGTGTTTACACCACAGGCATGGAAGTAACCATGCGACGCCGGCTACACCATCTGCAGCCCACAGGAATTTTCCAGCTCCATTATGACCTTATGGCACACACTCATATATGCATATAGTCCATCACTGATCAAAACATTGTTGTGCAGCGCATGAATGTAACAGTAATAAAACGATACGGCAACAGAATCCTCCAAGGCGCTCATATGTGTTGAAAAACATCTTCAAGCAAACCTTGTGTTACGTTGCACTCTGAATGTCGGCGTGAGGCCAACAGACCAGCATCGGCAGGATGCGGATTCCTGACCCTCACACTGAAACTTCCGGGGCAGCGCCCCATCTAGCCTGCGCT